>JBCAUA010647385.1:0-15781 GCA_038406235.1 Peronia verruculata
CCCCTTCCATCCCTCCCTCTCTCCCCCTCGTTTCTATCAAAGGGAAGTTAGGAGGCTGGACACTTACAACCCACATTAGCTGAACTGTTCCTCAATCTACAGAAAAATAGTCAGGATAGAGGCTACTGCATCATTTTGAGTCGCCTGTGATCACAGGCATTAATAAGATATAATAGTTAGCAACAACCTGTGATCACAGGCATTAATAAGATATAATAGTTAGCAACAAAATTCATATTACATGTAATAATCGAAGGGGAAAAAAAAAAAAAAGTTATAGTGCTTTTTTCAACTGCTGTAGGTGAAGTTCCCAGTTAGTATATATATCATTATTTTGATATAGGCAATTAAGCAACAACAAACAGATGTCAGAGACAGCACGGCCGTTGAAGTTTTTGCTATATAACATATGGACAAAGTTATATTTTCTAGAGGGCTTTCCAGCTTCAGTTCATGCGTTTTCTAATTTGAATCTGAATAGATCCATTTCTGTATGCTTCCCTTGAGACGGCGCTCTATGAAATCGCGTAAATCATGGTATTCAGCTCAGTCGAACTGATGGGCAATAGTAAGTTCTGGCCAGTAAGTCACACACACGCCCAGCACTAGATCTACATCCCAAACCTTTCTGCACCCCTGAGATGAGAGTTTTAGTATCGCAAGTTGCAGATGGGAATGAGATGGGAGAAGCTTTTGCTTGATTTGTTTTGTTTTTATTTGTTTTATTATTTTATATTAAAATATTTCTTGCCGTTGCCTTTGCTCTCAGTGAGAGAGATATAAGGAGGTCGGCAGGTGCATAGTGCAGCCTTATAGAGCCATAGTGCTCGTCCGATTGTTTTCTGTAGTGATAGTCTTTTCTAGATAGGAAGGATACATAGTATTTGGGGCGACCGGGGCACCGAACGGCCTTGGGTCCCTGACCGATGCAAGGTCACAGCACGTAGTCAGCCAGGCCGCTAGATATTGCTGTATGTCTAGTTTGCGGAGCTTAGTGCGCAGTGCCTGTCTCACTAAACTGACCAGCTGTCACTTTGTTGTCTCTATCGATCTATCTATCTATCTATCTATCTATCTATCTATCTATCTATCTATCTATCTATCTGTCTTTCTTTCTTTCTTTCTTTCTGTCTGTCTCTCTGTCTGCCTGCCTGCTTGCCTATCCCTCCTATATTTCTCTGTCCGTCTGCATATAATATATCTAAATGTATTAAAAAAAAAAAAAAAAGTCATCTCTAAAGAAGTTCAGTTTATAGCAGACAAAGCAGTAAAAGCAGTCCCGATAAAGAATTATACATGTATGTGTCAAAACTGTTGGCAAAATGAATGATATGGGGTCGAGGTAGTGTGCAGTAGAATATGGAGAATCGTAATGATGGTGCTTTTTCTCTTTTTATCACCGTAACCAGTACAAAAGCCTTGTTGGCCCGCCTAGTCCTACCAGTGGGATCATGCATGTCGAAAGAGATCCTAAAAACCCAAGTGTTAAAGCCCGATACTGTTGACAAATGGCATAATAAGGGAAACCGTTGTTTTATACCTAAATTGAGAGCGCAGTCGTAATCATTTTAACAAGACGCACACACAGATACATAATTCTTTGAATTGGTTGGACGAGTGGGGATGGGTAAGAGATGGATGGGTTGGGGGGGGGGGGGTTGATTACAGTGCCACGCAACAGACCAGGTTTTGCACGGAAAGTACAGGGATTCTTAGCTTGGTGCACGTGCAATCTCAGAGAGCTCATGATTGCAAGTGAAGGCCTTGATCCCATTCCCAGTGATCTTCTTAGTCTTGTGTCTGTTTGCTTTCAATTTGGTAAACCATTTTGCATGTAATTTTTGTAGGTGTATGAGACATTAAAAATGAGTCAAATTTTGCGTAATGCATGAATGCAGGGGAAAGACCGGGGAACCACTGTTTATTTATTTATTTATTTCTTTTTTTATTATTATTTTTCCCCGTTGTTCTCTTGACGGAGCACCGGAATTCCCCAATTTGCTGCGTCACACGAACCCGACGTTGAGGCTGTAGTTTTCGTTTGAGAAGTGAAATTTGCTGTAACATTTGCTAGTTCAGGGTCGGAATACATGTGGGTCAGAGGAAATGCACAAGTACTGTCAATTAGTTGACAGCTGAAGAGTTGTCTAGGCAATCTGAGTGTTCCTCTATTTTACTAGGCTACTCGTGATTTCAGCATTCATACAAGTATGTAGAATTACTGGCTTTCCTACAGCATGAGTTTTGTTGTTATTAATTGTTGGTATCGATAGCAATGAGGGAATTATTTTTTGCTCTTTACGAATTAAAGCACCGTTTTTATCTAGATATTTGAATTATTAATGGTCTCGCATAGGCTATACAGCTATATTATGTTACAACTCTGTGAAATAGTAGTCTCAATACACCTGACACGGACTTATGGATCAAAGAAGGAAATACGTCAATATCGCCTATAGATCAGGTAGTGTGCTGTTAGGTGTGATAAACACTGCACTCCTTTTTCATCAGATCAAATAGGGAATGTTAATACCAAGCTTACATGCGGCTTGAAGATTTTTTTTTTTCCTCTTGCTTTTACGTACACTGTGCCGTCAGTTTCCATTTTGTACCAAGAGAGGACAAGGCATGGGAGGAGAGAAAGAGAGAGAGAGAGAGAGAGACAGACAGACAGACAGAGACAGAGAATCTGGCGACTTAATTTATGGTTCACGAGAATGCGCTTCGTTGATGTTGGTTAGTGTGTGTTTGGGGGAGGGGGGGGAGGGGTTGTATTTTAAGGGAAGTTAGGCTAAGTGAGGGCAGTAAAGAGCAGTAAAGAGAAAGAACGAAAGAAAGAAAGAGAAAATCTGGCAACTTACTGCGTAATCAGTGTGCTCTTCCTCCATATCTTTGTGTTTTTGCGGGACGGGAGAGCAAGTTAAGAAGCAATTTTAACTGGGGTTGAAAGGACAGATAGACAGACAGGTAAGTAGATAGACAGATAGATAGATAGATAGATAGATAGATAGATAGATAGATAGATAGATAGATAGATAGATAGATAGATAGACAGAGAGAGAGAGAAAGAATTTGTCGTCAAAGGGAAACAATTTTTACTTTAGACTTTACACGAGCATTTAGTGGTTATTACGGTTATAACGGTGTCAGTGTGTATGAAGGGACTGAGGATAGTGTGTCGGGCACTCGATCCATTAGTTATACATAGCCACAAAGACTGTCACTGTCATAGTCCAAAAATAGGCACGGTGACTCTCGGGGTTTCACCCCTGACGGAAATGTGTGACACCGTAGATAGCCCAGCCAAAATGTCTTGTCAAGGGATTTAGGGAGGGCTCAGAGGACAGTCGCTCGAAGGTGAGCCTATGATGAAAACAGGAGGGGAAAAAAAAAAAAAAAAGGGGGGGGGGGAGAGAGTCAGCAAAAGGAAATAATTCTCTTTAATTTAGATTGTGACAGCCGAAATAGTATTGTTCTTCTACATTTTCTAAAAATAAATAAATAAATAAACGAACATTAAAAAAGGTCATCAGAAGAACCAGCGGAGAAAGAGGAGTGTGAAGCGAACATGACTATCTAGGGGGAGGGGTGGGAAGTGAGCACGACGTTTAGGACACACAGTCAGGTGCAACAATGTTCTTGGTACAGGGCAGATAGAGGGATACACTCCATACCAAGGCGTTCTGGGAAGGCGAAGGGAGGAAATGCAGACAGTAATAATTACAGTACAGTTACTATCACGTTAGTAGTAGACAAAGAGATTCTACACGTTTCACAGCGCTGCGCTTTTTATAGAGAGTGACGCATCTTATGGCCCAAGGAGAACCTAGATCTTGTGCCGCAGTCGGAGTTTAGAGTAGCCAGAACAAAGCCGCTGTCTCTCTCTCAGTAGTCTCCGACTGTGACTGTCCTTTCTCCACGCATGATCAGACATTGTGACCCCATTCACTTATTTAGCTCGCTGACGTCAAGTTGAGGCTTTCCCAATCAGTTAATCTGAGTTGAATCTTAAAACATATGGCAGTATGTTCCATATGTGTGGCGATAGTATTGTGGTTGGCCTATCAATAAATAGTTTATGTAACTCATTATCTTTGTCTCATTGTGGAGATGCTCTCAAGTTCATTAAAACCGACTTTCGTATAGCAAAAGGCAACATAAAAATATCGCACTCACTTCATGAAAGGGCATACAAATACATAAACTTAAAAAATATCAAAAGAAGTTTGGGAGGTAGTCGCTACATTCCCATTAAAGGGCTCAAGAGCTCACGATGCATTGTTTTGTAAAATATAATTCTCGTTTTGTGGCCATGGAAAATGATATCAAATAGAAAAGCTGAGATGTTTCATACTTTCCTTGACGAGCTGGACGATGATTTGTTTATTATTAGCTGATGCGAGTTTTAATACCGGAGTGTTTTCAAAAATATTTTTCTGCCTTTGAAAATACTATTGCTCACACATGTGGGTGTAGCTGATCGAGGATGAGTGGATGGGACGGGCTATCGATGTGTCATCGTGTCATGAAGTCAGTATTAGATGCAGTTTCGGTCATAGAGTAGAAAACTTGTCAATAAGCTAGGGCTACACAGTACAGATATTAATTAACTGGCTGATACTCAGGCTACTTGGGAGGGTTTGAGAGCACTTACATTATTTTTATATATCTAAATGAACGTTATGAAAAACAGCTGCGTTTCCTTGCATTGAATCTCGACAAAATTTGCTTCCTGTTTGTCTGGAAACTTGATTTATACATGTATATATAGAGAGGACTTCGTCTATCTATCTATCTATCTATCTATCTGTCTGTCTGTCTGTCTGTCTGTCTGTCTGTCTGTCTGGTCTAGTCTGTATGTCTGTCTGGTCTAGTCAGTATGTCTGTCTGGTCTAGTCTGTATGTCTGTCTGGTCTAGTCTGTATGTCTGTCTGGTCTAGTCTAGTCTAGCCTAGTCTATCCATCTAATCTAATCTAATCTAATCTAATCTAATCTAATCAGCCTATCTATTTAAATTGATGAGAAAGCTGGGGAGTGGCTATTTCATCTATTTATTTTCATGTGTTGTCATTGCTATTTAATTTAAATCGAGACAAGGTAGTTTTATCACCATTCAGGAAATTATTGAAATGGCGATGGTACCAGATGGAGGGTTCAGTATCCCGCCAGTTTTCATATTCAACGATTGTTTGATAATTACATTAGCAGTGATGATAATTCTGGGATGTCTGAAAATATTTATACTTTATTATGTCATTAGTGATGATGTGTTCGAGACAGTCTCAGCTGATGATAATGGACTTAACTTAAATTGTTCATTACGTTGGATTTCAAAGATTAGAGAGCGGGTTTTTTGGTGATGTCCAATCAGGAAATATCTATTTGAAAAGTATGCTGATGATTAGTTTTGCATCACTGTGTCTTTATAGACGGATCATGACGAGAGAGTAAAATGCGTTTATGGTTTTTATAAGCTTTTCAACCTCCTGTAGTGGTGGTTATCTCAGCTGTCCACAACCGTGGTCAAAATAATACATAACTGTGTTATGTGAATTGTGTTTTTAATAGTATGATGCGTTTATGGCAGATATTCATAAACCTATTGTGCCATTGTGTGTCGATAGTAATGGTTAACTTATTATGAATTGCATAGTATTAGTTCGCCAAAAGTAAATTCTGTGGGCATTCTGCACATACGTAATCGTAGACACAAAAAGCATCAAAAGATAGTGATGATTATATTATGTTATGGAACATTCCCTCTGTCGGTTGACATTATTATATGTGCAATATAACCATATCTGACGCGTCGTTTAACCCAACTCCGAACCAAACCAGACCAGTCAATATGAAGTGGAATAGCTAGATCGAAAAAAAAAAAAAACGTTCACTTCTTGTGGTCACTAGCCATACATGGCCTGCCCTTCAACGAGAGATGTCTCTAGGTTTTTTCACCGGGTTTGACCTAGGCCTGAGGCAAGGCATATGAAGCAAGGGTAAACAACTTCTTTGTACTATTCTATTTTTCAGCGGTCCCCTTCCGTCCCCACTCCTCCTTCCACCCCCCCCCCTCAGGTGTTTTCTTTGTTAAGTGAGCAGCATGTCACTCTGACTGAACTAACAGAGGCCTGGCCTATGTTTTAGAGGTGACCTACCATTGTTCTCTCCCTGGGTATGCCAACGTATGGGGTCATCAGAGAGTCCGCTGTCTTACGCGCTTGTCCACAGCCTGTGGGACCAGAACGCACTGAAGGCGAATTGGGCACTGTGTTTTTTTTTTTCGCATCTTTTCCTTCTATCTTTTATCTTCTTTCTCCGCTCTTTTTTTCTTTCGTTTATTTGTTTTGTTCAGCCTTTCTCCGTTCCCAAACCTTGGAGAAGTTAGGTTTTACTGACCCGCTGAAAAAAAAAATCCAAAAACCAACAGTTGAGTCACTGGATTTACATTTCATAAAATAATTTCTGTCACCTGTGTCAGTGGTTAGTTGAACAGTTGGATGTGGATTGTTTGTTGTCCTAGTGCTCCAGGAGCTCTCGTCTGGCTTCAGAGTGAATGATCATAGAGTGCTTTAGAGACTTTTCGAAACTGGCAAAAAGGACCTGCCCCATTCTCCATCACGTCCCTGGGTAGTCGCTAGCAATTGTTCTTAAGTGTGAAACGACAACCGATTTCTCCCTCCCCGTCTTCCTCTTCATGCTTTACCCCCATTGAACTCTCCGTATGTCAGCGTGAGCCAGAGATGGTCAACATTTATAACACAGGCGCAGTTTTAACTTAGATTGTAACGAGGCTGAACGAACATGACCCTATTTTGCCATCTGATGGATGCAAGGCATTTGCAGCTGCTGGATTCCATGAGTTTTACGTTTATTTGCTTCTGAGAAAATATTGCAATCCTAGCCTAGGACTGTAGAGCCACCTTCGCTTGTATCGATGAGCTGCAGAATGCAAACGTCATCATCGGATTCGATGGACAACCAATAGCAGTAGAAAATATAGGCAGGAAATAAAAACTAATTATTCGTGACTTAATGCTTTTCTGAACTATATATATATAAAGAATTTTGTACAAAATTAAGTCTTGGCTTGTTTCAGACAGCAGAATGAATTTCATTTAAAGAAACACACACAGAGAGGGGGGGGGGACCTAAAATTTCCAGTTAGTTAATTGTAACACTCATGAGAACGAACGCTCAGTATTGCTTTTGGAGAAAAGAGAGAGAGAGAGAGAGAGAGGAGGGAGGGAAAATGCTTGACAGGGGAAAAAAAATGAAAAAATGAGGGAAAATTAGCTAATAGAAAAGGGTGAAAAGCTCGGAGTAGAAAGAGGAAGAAGTTGGACGAGAGAAACTGAAGCAGATCAGATGTCTCTATGCTCAGAGTTTGCTGTCAGATCGATATATGAACTCCAGGCCTAATTATGGCATTACAGTTGTGCATTGCATTACACTGAGCATCGATTTCACAACCAGGCGAACATCAGTGTCGTGTTCAGTGCTGTTTCAGTGCGTGTATTCAGCCACTCAGCAAGCCTTAGCTTGAAAGGCAGAAACCTATGTTGTGCTCCAGTTTAATGAAGTGCGTGGTGATCTGATCGATGGGCTGGGTCAGAGAAACATAGTTATTGTGCAAAGGACCAGCCAATTCATGGTTAAAAATAGTAATATTTTTATTTTTATTTATTTTTATTTTTTTGTTGTGGGTTCAGAACCAAGAGTACGATTACAAACTTTCACGTCCCTTTCAGGTGGACGAAAGTTTCTGGCGTAAACTTGTTTATCACGATTCTTATGGTTATGGTTTTTATAAGCTTTTCAACCTCCTGAAGTGGTGGTTATCTCAGCTGTCCACAACCGTGGTAAAAAAATAACATAACACCATTGTGTTTGTAATGGTTTATTATCACGATTCTTAGAATAACACAATACCTTTTATATGCATGGGGAGGAAGAATGATCTTTAGTCCACCATGGAGTTGGTTAGGCTCTTCTAGGTTTTGTTGTAGATTTTGCTCTTTTTAGCAGTAGATTATATTCTTCTCCATTTTAGAGCAACGATTTTGTTGAGATTGTAGGGACATATGGTAATCATATGAAATCGAAAATTGTGCTTGCTAATTCCAGAAAAAATTAATGGCAGCTTGAAAATTTAGACTTTTCGGGAGATATCTATCAACTCTGCGACTCCAAATTAGTACGCCATACATGGCACAATTAATTGTTTTTTTGGATTTATAGGTGTGTGGTCACGAGTGTGTGTTTTTACACTTGTTTTATTTCTGTATGTTATGTGCATAGGGAGTGCGTTCATTAGATCTAGTGCAAGTAATCATTTCAGCGGGGGTCTATTTGGGTGACATTCACCTGTGTAGTACTAGTAGTGTTCCGTCATTTTCACTATTTGGGTAACATGTCACCTAAACAGTGTCATCCTAGCTCTATCCTTAACCTTAACAACTGGTTAGATCGTTGACCCGTGGCTCAACAACCCACACTCTCTCTGTCAGCATCGCATGTTGTCCATATTGTCTTTCTTTCTGTGTCATTCATTCTTTAAAAGCACCCACTCGTAAATTATACACATGAACCCAATCCTGTGCCCTTTGAAACTCGAAGTCATGTGAAGAGTGATACATACAGGTCAGATGAGGTCAAAGTCCAGGCTGACACTGTGGTTATGAAGGCTGGATATGACAGACAGCACAGTTACAGCCTTGCTTAAGTCGGCCACGTCACTTCCTAGCACAACTTCCGCACTGTCTTTTCCTGCCTAGCACACTGCAGCCAGCGTTTTCTGGCTTTTCACTACATGATGGATGTTTTTTACTACTCCGACCGTATGAGGACTGACGGTGTTACTGAATTCAGCGTTTCCGTATAGGTTATGTGGAGTGAAGACCGGGAAAAGACAGATGAATAAATTGGCGATGTGGTGGATGGACGCTGCTGGCGGAAAAACAGACGAATGGATGAATAGATGGATGGATGGACGAATGATCGAACGAAGCGACAGAGAGGAGGGAAAGAAGGAGATTTGGGGAGACGGATGATAGTTTATGACGGTAGATAGAGTATACGTCTTGAGAATGCAAGCAGCCAGACATCATATACGGCGACGTCATCAGTGACAAGTTTATGCTTTGATAGTTTTGACGAGTTAGGGCAAGAGCAACAAGTGTTTGTAATTGCTTTGTCTTCTGCATTTTTACGGATGGGGAGGGGAAAGAGTCCATGTACAATGTAATTGTATGTGTGTCCAATAGTAGTGTAAGGCCACACTTTGTGGCAGTTCCATGGCCTCACTTTGTGGCAGTTCCTATTCATTTGACTGCGAGAGTGTGTTGTGTTGTGTTGGGGTTCAACGACACATCAGCACGATTACGGTTATAATTATTGTGTCAAACGGTACGATATGTTTACATGCCAAGAAGAAGAGAGGAAAGAAAGCGGGGCAGAAGACAGGAGCAAGGAGACAGACAAATAGAGAGGGAGAGAGAGAGAGAGAGAAAAGATGTCCCCCCCCCCCCCCACACACCCAAGAATGTCGCGGATGGCACCACATGGAAGATATCCCACCGATGGCGGGCTTGCAACGGCTGCATGTAGGAGCGGAAAACCTACTTATAAACAGGGGGCTCCCTCGGGGGAGACTGCTAGAGTGCAATAATTATCGAAGTAATCACACTTCATTGAACATCCCACCCCTTTTTTGTGTGTACTATCGTGGAGCTCCTGAAATTACATGGAAAACATTTCGTTTTCACGGCTACTAGATATCACAATTTGACTCAAAAGATAGCAGCTTGAGGAGATCTAAACTTGGCAGTGAAAGGATTTGTTTATTATATATTGAAAGATAAAACAACAACAACAATATGTAGCAACAACGACATCACGCCATATTGATACTCTATGATACCGTACCAACATATTTCAAATGTTTGTATTTAATTTGTTTACAGTATGTGAGTAGTGCACCCGTGGGTGAAAAACGTCTTGAGCAGCCTAGCAAGTCCATACATATCCGTACGCAGAACATTTTACTGTTACTGTCAGCTAGATCTAGAGATCGAGTGCGTTTAGCGTGCTTTTGATTTCCTTTCTTATGTTAAACAAGAAGTGCAACATGGCTGTCTGAACCTTGTCTACCCCGCGGTTTTTCTTTTATTTTTCATTCAGTGGTTGCGCAATTGTTGAGGTGGAAGAGTGTAAGGATTAGGGGGAGGGGGGGGGGCATCTCCAAGTGCAGTTATGCAAATGCATCAACGATCGGAAATGTGGATATTAACCCTCAGAGCACAAAGAAAAAAAAAACCCAAAAATCCTTGAAGAAACTGCTGGAGTGCAGTTGTTTCTAGAAAGATATTCATGACAAAATTACAGTTTAGGCCAAAAATCAATGAGAAATAATTATTTTGCTTTCGTGCTGAGTGTTTTCTGGTAAAATGAACACAATATACAAATTTTACTAGTGTTGTTCTCATCAGGTCATTTTACTTGACACATTGTGGTTAATATCCCCATAAACTGTCCGCAGAAAAGGTCAAGTTGCTGGCATGTTTTGGGTTGACGCTCTCCATCTAAAGAATTCACAGATTCGGGCATTACGTCGGATCAAAGATTAATTGAAACTTTCTTACTACACCGTGGAAAGAAATTCGAAAACACGTGCAAATCTTTGAGCCGAGCGAGTCTTACCGATTACGTTATACGTCTTTCAGCTGACAATTTTAGGGTTAATAACTCATCTTTTAAACTTAATCAAGTGCAGGCGGTCAAACAATGTGAACTTTGGCCAATCCGCTCTTTCCTTTATAATGTGGTGATGTAGGACGCTGACGAGGCATCTTTTGTCAATCTGCTAGGGTTAACACATAAGCTCCGGACCACAGAGTTGAGATTTGCATTTCTTTTTCTGTATATAATCATAGCTGTGTTGTTGTCACTATACAGGAACATCAAAACGGAAAAACAGACAAAAGCAAACAAATAAAACAAACGAAAATAAAATATTCCCACACTCATATCCGAACAAGTGAGATGTTAATGGCAAAGTTCAACTGCGTACATCAACTCTAGGTGAACAGGTCATGCATTTTTATGGCATGTGGCAACTATTATATTTTCTTTTTGTCATCGACAGCGTTCTAAATTTCATAATTTATTTTCTGCCAGATGCTAGGGCATACTGTCGAAGGAGAAGCGCAGCAAGGAGTAGTGTAATAGTAGCAGCAGTCTCAGAAGCAGAGATTGGGTTATCATGACAGCCACGTTTGCAGGCGTTTGGTGATTATGATACACACAATAGCTGTACGATTGGTAAAGAGAGTCAAAATTTGAAAAACAAAACAACAACAAAACATACCGGCAACAGTGGAAGAGATAGCTCATGCGGCGCCAGTTTGGGGACAAATTAAATGTAACATTTCCCATGTTCGACTAAATACGAATATCCATCTGATTGTTGATTGTTTAAAATTTCACAAATTTCTCTTCATTCTCGGGAAGCAAAGTGTTAATGGAGCGATACAAACGCGTTGAGGTGTCCAAACGTCTCTCCACGTCACTACTGCTTGTCCCAGGTTACAAATTCTAATCGCCAGGTAGCGAAAGGTCAAAAGTTCACCAGGAGGCGACAGATTGTTTTTCACACTAGGTTGTCACCATGTTGCGCAGCCCCTCCCCCCCACCCCCGCCCGTTTTTTTGTGCTCATACTTACTGTGCAGATAGAGAGGACACAGACGGAAGGTGGTGGCCTGTCATCGGTAAAAGCAAATCCCCCACTTCCCCCCCCCCTCTTATTTATAAAGAAATGTTGCATGCGTACAGATTAAATTGTAGCACTGATCGTCATTACTTGGGACCCTCCCCCCTCGTCTTCATTATTTTCTTCCGTCTTTTTTTTATCTGTTCTGGAAGGAATGTGAGGAGGGGGGGGGGGAGTTCGTCCATCTGTATCTCTTTGTCGTTGTTCTTGATGAGGCTGTTGGTGTGAGAAAATGAACAACGTACACACAGATACATTACACACACATAAATCATTCATCATATAATAATGCATGCAACATTTTGTCATGTTTGTCAACATTTTTATGTTTGCTCTTTCTCTCTTTCTATCTCCCCCCCCCTTACTTTCCCTCCATCCAGTCGCCCGTTTTTGAAAAAGGTTCCTTTTTTTTTTTTTTAATGTACATAATTATGTGTGTGTATATCTGTTTCATCACGAGGTGTGTTGGTAGGAGGAACGAACCAAAATGTGTACTGATATGCAGACATACTCGGTGTTGGACATTTTGAATGCTTCCTGTATTGTGTAAACCCCATGAATTCCTTGTATTTTCAATAGTTTGTTCTGTTCATCCTCAGCAAGAGCCGGTGTATGTGTGTGTGTGTTGGGGGGTGGGAGTGGGTGGGACGGTTGGAAATCTCAGCTTAATAATTAGAAACAAACAAACAGACAAAAAGATAACATCCGTAGCATATGTAGTTGTTGCATACAGCTGCGTTTTCTACAGCACAGCCTTGGTTGGAACTGCAGCATGCAGCTTTACGAGATAGAAAGAACGGTTTTAAAAAATGGCGTGGGCACAGTTATTGTAATGTACGGCTTTACGAGTTAGGAAAGATAGGACGTTAAAGAAAACCAGTTAAAGGATGCAGTCAGTGTGGGTACATAGCCATTACAGTGTGCAGCTTCACGAGATAGGAAAGTGTGGAAGAGCAGCTGAGAGATGCAGTGGAAATGCATTACTGTCTTTTTCTTGATGACTTAATTGTAGAACAAGTCAGACATTTTGACACGATGGCGTGCGACTTGTTGCTTGCTCATAATGTATCAATCAGTCAAGTCACAGTTTTGATGAATTCCTAAGTTTGTTTGAGAACAAAGACGTTAGACAGACTTTCATTTAAGGGCCAATGCAATGACGACATGCCTGAGAGAACATGTAATTTATTACAGTAGCATCATTACAAATACCATGACCCATTACCATGTTCTGCATGTTATATCATCTGGTATAGTACCCCCCGCGTGTCTCTGCGACAGGCTGCCGCAATACAATAATAAGAGAAAGAGTAAATAAAGAAAAACGAAAGTAAAAAGGAAAGACAGAATTTCAAAGAAAGAAAGAACAGGGAAATGAAACTGTGTAAATGAACCATCCCCTTCCCCCCACCTTTTTTTTTTTTTTAATTAAAATTTCCAGTTATAAGGGGGGAAAAGGGGGGGGGGGGGATTTTGCATAATTCTTCAACCAGGTTATTTATACTTTAAATTGTTATTTTCGTTGTCTTCTCCTTATTTAACATTAGATAGAATGCAAGCTTTTGTGTTATTTTTGTCTGTTTTCTGCGTGTCCGCTTTCTTTTGGCCCTTTTCTTTTACATTGCGCTTACATATTCAAGCTGTTAAAGGGTAGACGTCTATCTAAACTCTTGAGAGTCGAGGCTAGAGACGAAATCGCCATTGATGACAGCAGTGGAGTACAGGGAGTCTCAGTGGTCTCAACCATTATGGAGCCAGTCTCCAGGTGCACTGAAATATTCATACCTGTTTTGTAACATAGCAGACAATGTAGCTGGCTTTAATGCATTCTTGTTGGTGCAGCCAGTTGTTAGCATTGCTTTGGCTGGTATCAGAGATCACGCTGTTGAAAAAGCTGTGTTGCTTCTGCCTTAGATCTAAATCTCAATGTGGGTGGAGGTCTTGACTGCCACAAAACATACGATTCACAAATTTTAATGTAGAATTATGTACATGGCATGTGCAGTAAAGCCAGTCGTGGTTTAGCCCATGCTCGCATTCCGTAATGTTGTTGTCGCAGTTGTTAGCCAAATTAATCAAACTTGACCCTGACTACAAGGACAATGCTGTGTGTGGGTAAGAGAAACAATGACGTGTATTACTGTGCATAGCGTGTGCTTCATAGCGGCTTAGTTAGATTGGACAGGAGGAAGCCATCGATTTGACTCGTTTGATGTATGGCCGGGAATACAAAATGCATGACCCCTGTCCCGGCCGGGTGAAAATACTCGAAATAGTGTAGCCTTTTATTGCCGTGCTGTGATCAAGCTGCCGCTCGATTCGTGAATTCAGGACAATCTTTTCCCCCATCGCCCACAAACCCCCCTTATACTTACTTACCCACACGAATTGTCATGTGCTGAAGTCGAGATCCAATTCACAGACATAGACTTGGGGGTCGCACTGGCCGATTTGTTGGATGTTTTCTCCTCAGCGAAAAACTGTTGTCGCAGGTTCGAAATAAGCCCGAGCCTGGCATCTCGGAGAAGGGTGAATGTGTTTCGTTCGGTACCGGTGGCACATTAAGAACCCGCAGCAATACCAAATCGAAAGAAGAATGGGCGGAGACGCCGCTTTCATGGCAAATTTTCCGAATTCCAATCCACACAAATTCTTCTACGTACACACTTAAAGCCGAGATAATCCCCTCTCAGGATTGAAAGGCGATATACATCTACATAAATAAATAAATAATAAATAAGTAATGAATAAATAAATAAACAAAAGCATTCTCTGTATGAAGAAACAATCAGATAGAGCCAAAGAAGGCATCGGGAGATTATTATCAACCCCATTAGCTCCCAGGTCTTGTTCACATTAATTTGTTCACACTTTCTTTTTATCGGACAGTGTGATGGCAGTTCAAGCCGTATTATATCATTCACGAATCGGATGAAAATGCGTCTTGTACCCTTTCAAGGCAGGCGGAATGGCAGTAACAAAAGTATGCTAATTTTCAATTCTATTTTATATTTTGCAGCCCTTCAGTTCTAAGAAAGTAAGATTATCTCGGCTATGGGTGCCTGCCCAATTTTGGTCAGAATAATTTTTGGGACAACAAATTTACACTTTGCAAATGCTGCCCCATAAATGTTTTCGGCATCTCAGCCTGCTCTTCGTCGATTTTTTTTTTGCTGCGGAGGGTGTTTGCATGCTTTAGTTTACACACGGAACTTCGAAATAGCTTCGAAATTATACGAGAAGGCGAAACGTCGAGCTTCCTTGTCCAATAAACCAGGATACTAGTGAGTCACCGAAGAAAAGGCAGTTTTTCCATCTCCATGTAGGATTTGAGCCCGCGGCATTTGCATTGAATTATCGAAATGCAGCCGCCCAACCCCGCAACTGCGGCGCCAAAGTGTGCAAGTGATGTCAAGGCGTAGTTATCTGCACGGGGATATGAGTCAGAAACCGTCACTTGACATTATGGCTGTGAGTTGCGGTTACAATCGGAAGTACAGCTTTGTTTCCAGGTTATTCAACTAGTGTACAAAATGCGGATTATAAAATTAACTCTATGCACTGGATCTTAATTGCTTCCTTTCGATTCTACGGACACCATTAAAAAGTCAGGAAAAACTTTTGGAAAAAAATAAATAAATAAACAGTTTCTGTTTATTCGCTCATATTCAAATTCGTGATGCATCTTATGTACTGAAACTTATCCGTCTCATCTTCGGTTTATTTTAACTCCTAAGATATCAGGAGAAACTATTGGGGGACTGACTCCCCCGAGAGTTTCTGTTACAATGTTCACTCATTGTAACGAATCATGGTTAAATACAATATTATGTTTGGTACACATGTATGCGTTTGAACGCTTAAACAGATTGTTTACATTGAGCCTATGCAAGTGTGCGTACATACGCTGGCCCGCCGAGATATTGCAGAAGGGCGACGCAGTGGCTCAATGGGTATGGCGTCTGCTCATGGAGCAAAACAGGCCGGGATCGAAACGCGGGTTCTGCATCGG
>JBCAUA010647607.1:0-15776 GCA_038406235.1 Peronia verruculata
CAACCTCAAGAAGGAGTTGTTGTCATGACGTTTGTTTGTTGTCCATGAATTTAGACTTTCTGTGTAGGTTTTTCTTTTGTCTACCCCTGCTTTTTCTACCTTCTATCTTCCCGGTGATAGCTAGATATTCTAGGCTCCTGTGGCGTCAGATGTGTCCTAGAAATTTCAGTTGTCTCTCTCTTATCGTTTCGATTAGTGATCTTTTCAGATTTGAATCCTTCAGCACTGATCATTCCATTTTTTTCTTTTTCCATGATATTCTCAATATTCCCCCGATGAACCACATCTCTGTTGCTTCTAGTTTCCTCTCTATTTCTTTGTTCATCTATAATTTTTGCATATCTTGCGGCAGTGCAAGATAAGGTAAGGCCATAGACATAGTAAAAATAAAGTATTAGTATGACTGTGGACAAAGCATAGAGAGATTCGCTAGTTTGCCCTTTTTTTTTTTTTCGATCCACCAGGCCTGGCCCTACAGTGCACCGACAAAGCGTGTGTTCCTGAAAAGGTGCGCTTCGAGAAAAATCGTGGAAGTTTTGCGATCTCTCTTCTTAACACAGGAGACAAAATACGAATGAAGTCGTGCACTTGTTAGAAAATTTATAAATTTCTCAATTTTCCAACCAAATATCAAAATCCCCTGTGAAAAGAAAATTAAAGAACAAACAAACAGACAAACAAACAAATAACAATGAAAAAAAAGGAGGGGGGGGGGCGGAATACCACATGCATACTGTTGAAATGTGTCATCTACTCAAAATCTGAAATGAGTTGGAGTCTGTGGGTGGTTCAGAGGTTTAAAGAAAAGTGTATGTCACCACACTTTAAAAAATTATGACAGACATAGTGTGACATATAGATACAAATCAGATGCTTTTATCTCATATATAGACTATAGAGCTATTTTATTGATATGGAAAATTTCAAACGATTACATTTATTACTCACACATTCCTCGAAATGGCTTCCAGTTTGGATCAATGCTGGGAACACTACTGTGTGAGGAAATGGAAGCCTTAAAGCCAGTTAAACTTATATTACAATCGCTGTATTGTCTACTTTTACATAATAATATAACTTGAAATTTTATCATCACAATCAAGTTGTTTACAGATTTCTCTGTTAT
The DNA here is from genome assembly GCA_038406235.1 of Peronia verruculata. Classification (NCBI taxonomy): domain Eukaryota; kingdom Metazoa; phylum Mollusca; class Gastropoda; order Systellommatophora; family Onchidiidae; genus Peronia; species Peronia verruculata. The sequence continues at coordinate 1,127 of JBCAUA010647607.1, forward strand.
TTGTTTTTCTTGAATTGTTTTGCTAGTTGCCGGTCTGACAGTTCTATTGTATTTTTATAAAATAATAATATAGCTTATGTTATGGGTTCTGGTCTGCGTTTTTCTTTATACACACATGAAGGAGAGCATTTATTATTATAGGTGGAACTGTCTACCTTGTGTTTTACAGCTCAATAAAGGCTGAATGGTATGTGTGTGTGTGTTTGTGTTTATGTGTGTGTGTGTGTTTACGTGTGTGTGTGTGTGTTAGGGTTAACGACACATCAGCACGATTACGGCTAGATTGTGTTAAACACAGTAAGATGCGTTTACACGTCAAGAAGAAGAGAGGAAAGAAAGCGGGACAGATGACAGGAGCAAGGATAGAGAGAAGAGATGTCATTCCAGGAAGGCCGAGGATGGCACTCCATGGGTTGACTGTAATCTTTTTTCCATTACGGTGTTTTTGCAGGTCTATATAAACAGTCCAAATGGTCAAGAAATAAGAAACCACTGCTGTAGATATTGACTTTTGTTTTCAGGATATAGATCTATTTTCTGTATTATAAAATTGCAACGAAACCCACAATAGGCTTATGGACTCGAAAACTGCTGAACGGATCCATCTGAAATTTGGCACGCAACATTGTTGTATATATATGGATCTATGTTTCTGTGCACATAAACGCGAAAAAAGCTTTTTATCTTTGACGTTATTCTACAAATGCGGTAATAATTGAATAATAAACTCACGAGGGTTCTTGATCCGAATTATACTTTCGATACTATCCCGCGCTCAAAACACGTTTTCTTTGAGTAACATTCAGTTTTAACCAAGCAAACTATCAGCGTAGAGGCGCGCACTCTTGTAATACACTTTAAGTCGCAGGCCTGTGTTTAAAGAAAAAATCTCCCACGGAGTCCATGGGCTCTCTTCTAGTAAGCCTATACGTTTGAGTGATACAACACTCAATCGGTAAGTCTCAGGAACGACTACTTCAATAAAGACACCGAATCGCTTATATTTAACTACTGCATTTAAAAATGGTAGTGCATAGGTAGGGAAGATATTCATCGTCAATGACCAATATATATATATATATATATTCCCTGCCGATGCACCGTTCATCCATAGGGAAGATTTCTTTACCTTCTCGGTTGTCGCAGAGACCCAGAACAACCCCTCTGGCTTAACATGCTGGGACCCTCGACCAGCGCAAGCCCACCCTAACGCTAACATGTAGGTCCGACGAGCAGGTGACGGTCCACCCTAACGCTAACCTGTAGGTCCGACGAGCTAATTATAGATGGTGTGCATTGATCATTGATGATGAATATCTTCCCTCCCTATGCACTTCCTTTAAAAATATTCTCTACCATTCACTGCAAAGCTTCATTCTCATGACATTGGAATGTGGCCTTTTGAACTCTTTCAGAGCGCTTATTTACAGTTCCTGTTGCTGCTGCAGCGCTGTCAGACGCTCATATATTACTGATATTATGAGTTTGTTCTTGTTATTTTAGAGTGATCAGTCTGGAACTGGAAAGAGTAGACCATAATATGATGAATAAGAGAAAAAAAAAAAAAAATCCAGAAAGCCTCTGTCTTAACTGTTGCTACTGTGGTATCGATGCCGAACACACCAGTCGTTTGTGCTCTTTTGCTGCTCAGCGTGGTTGGCCAAACTATTTTTAAACTGCCACGACTGCATAGATTGGCACAAGCAGAAATCACATCAAACCAGAGAGGTTATAAGGCTGTGCTTTTAATTAAAAAGTTCTTTTATTGTATCTTACAGCAGGCCCTGCTGATCTATAATAATAATACTGTAATACATGTTATAATAAACCTCTTCTCCAAACCCAGGTCTGTCTCTGACTGGTCATGACCATAATGGGCATATAGAGATCACTGTAAACTCATACGTGTTTCAAGTCACTGAAACTACTTGGCAGAGACAGAATTAACAAAAGGCTTCCATTACATATACACTTCTATTCCTCATTTGATTTGCCATGATTTGCAATTACTATTAGATTTAGTTCTAGTACATGTACTATAACCCTATGTGTATTTCTCTCTTGGTCCACACATAAAAACTGGCTACGTAATTGTTGTTATCTTTGTACAATGCACTAATTGTAGGCCAAAGTTTACGGTTGTAAACAGCCTTGCTGCATCCGAAAGTAATCTGGACCAACTCTAAGTCAAGACAGGTAGGCATAAATAAATATGAGTTATAATCATATTTGTATCACGTAGCTGTATTACAGGCATAGAGGTGTTTGCATGGTAGCAAAATAAAGCGGCTACATCGTAAAATGCGTATACCCCGTAAGAAACTTTTTTTTAGATGACATGCTGGAGAATTATGTTTTAGTCCGAAACAGAATTTGCATGCGCAGTCTTAAATGTCCCACTCAGGTCACGATTTGTATATAAAGAATTAGCTGTGATAAATTAGGCATCTTGGGGACGCAGTGGCTCAGTGGGTATGGCGTCTACTCATATGGAGAAAACAGGCCGGGATCGACACGCAGGTTCTGCATGGGGGGATGACAGGACACCAAGATCCAAAACCCGCATTTTTTTCAGTGACTCAACGGTCCCCTGGCTTCCTGTGGGTAGGGAAGCCCGACGTGTAGCCTTCTCGGATAAGGGCGAATATATTTGGGAGGTCCCGTGTGTACGTTACTCACGTTAAAGAACCTTTGGCAGTTGAAAATCAATGGAAGAGTAGGCCTGAGTGCCGCTTTTGGGGCAAACTTTCCAAATTCCAAATTTCTACCCACAAAAATTCTCAGAAAAAATTGGTAATTTCTAAAAGCCGAGATAATCCTACTTAAAAAAACAACCCTTTCTCTCTCGAATTCTTTCAAAACTACCTGGTCCCCTAGATCACAAGAACCAGATGCATCGCTATACATGAAGCTGTGACGTACTCCACACACACGTCTGACCAAAAAAAAAAAAAAAACGCCCTCCACAAAATGCTTATAGAGTATCACAGACAAGTTCGATGACCTAGTATTTCCACGGGCCAGCATAATTATGTACACTTGCAAGTAGGCCTAATATTCGCAATCCCGATCGGCCATACATCACTCACAACATACACTCGCGTGTACCCAACAGTCATGTATTATCATGAATCGTTACAGATGGATGGACCGTGGATGAGTGATGGATGGATGGATACGTGGGTGAATGGATGGTTGGATGGCGTGGATAAAAAGACGTATGGATGGATGAATGGTTTGACCTAGGATGAGATAGGTAAGTAAGTTTATGAGCATCCATCTTGATGAAAGGACAAACAGCCTCCCAGCCAGACATTTAGACAGCCAGAGAAAGAACAGAGGGGGAGAGGAGGAGTCGATAGACAGACAGACAGACAGCTAAACAAACTGACAGATAACGGGATGGTGGTTGGTTATGGTATTTATAAGCTTTTCAACCTCCTGTAGTGGTGGTTATCTCAGCTGTCCACAACCGTGGTAAAAAAAAACAAAACAAAAAAACATAACACTATTGTGTTATGTGTCCTAACTCAACCTTAAGTTAGAGACATAGTTGGCTCTACGTTCATATTTATATTATCGGGAGTCACGGTATTTAGGCTTCCCACCAATGAGCTTCCGTTTCCAATGTAAAATTATTATTGTGGGCTAGCAACCAATATGGCACTCGAGTAGTTTGGGCATGCCAACTACGCTGTCTTCTTTTGTGTCAAAGTGTTTTTGTTCCAAACAGAAGAATGATTTTATATTAGATCGTTTTATTTAAGACCGTACGCAAGCCCTAAGTTCATATAATTTAGGTATTATTCCCATGGAGCCTCGTAAGCGCCACAAAAAAGGGCAGGTAGCCCCAGGAGACAACGAAAGATCAACACATTCAGACAAAGGAGTATTTCAAATGGATGAAATGGCAGATTGGTCCACCTCTGCCAACAACATGCGAGCAAGGTAAGGTAGAATAAAATAATAATCATGGTAATAAAAAATCAAACAAAAAGAAACTTCTCTATGGAACATTTTGCCTTTTAGATACATATATGAATTAATTTTATTTTTCAGTGAAGTGGGATACCAAATAGAAGATTCTGTTGTGTTTGCTATTCTGTTTAAGTACTGATTATATTGCCCCTGTGTTACACAAACATTAATTGCAAAAAATGTGAAAATCAGTTATTTGGTCTGAATATTTATCAAAAGAAGAGGACTACATAGTCCGTACTCTAGAAGATAGACACTGCTCTCTCACTTGTGTCAAAAGATTGCAGTTTGACTCATACATTGTGAATGAGACTTTTTGTTATCCGCTTTTCTTCCAATTTCATTACCTCACTGATTCATGCATTTTTGGAATAATGCTCGAAACATAAACTTGGTGCATTCCATGTTAAATAATCAAACTTCCTGTTTTTTAGATTTTAAACTCCCTTCCATTATCTTTCTTAAAATACTCATTGAAGTTTCAGACACCAGTAGATCAATTCTGTTATGACATTACTATCCATTCAACACTATGGCATAAACTGACATTTTGTCAACTTTCTGGGCTTTGTTTCAAATGAAGACTTACACCCATAGCTCCATAAGACCCTCTGTCAACTCATTGGAAAAGTTATGAATAACTTAATCAAAACTAGTTCATCTAAATATGTCAAAGGAATATTGCTTTATCATAATGGAAAGCTACTTTTGAATGCCAACTTTTGAATTAGGTATTTTCAGCAAAATCACATGACCTAGGAAACATCGCTCACATGTGGCTTTGTTTAAATGATGTGACAAGTCTGATTGAGCCAACTGGCACCTGTCTTGTACTTTCCTACAGGCAGTCAGAGGCATCGATTGTTATTCAGTGTTGGTAATTGTTAACATAGACATTGGGGGAAATTGGGCTTTCATCACTCTGTCATACTTCTACTCATGTTCTCTGTCAAAGGACTCTGCATGTAGACGTGAAATGCAGCTCACTGCACTGGTTGACACATCAGATCAAAGGGGTAGGGTCTTGGTTGTGGTGAGCCAGGATGTATGTTCCAGATTTCAGCATTACATCTGAAATCAAAAGCATCAGAGTTATGAGACTAAATCTTTTACTATTCTATTTCCAAATGATTAGAAGTGAGGAAGTTATTATGTGCAAAGAGTAAATAAGGATTTTTACTTTGTTTATGACAGAAAAGGTTATCAAAATTGTTTGTGTAAATTTTTACCCCCCCCCCCCCCCCCACAAAAAAAAAAGTAAAAGAAAGCATGGCTTTTCTAATTTACACCTGTCAGTAAGTACTATTTATACAATAATAAAAATGCAAAACAACAACAACAACAAAAACAATCTAACAATGACAATTAGTCTGACCAACCAGCAAACAACATCAACACAAAACCAAACAACATAAGAATAACAACAAAAATCCAATAGAGCAGCCTCCAGTGTGAAAAAGACCAGTTTATTCCAATAACATTTTGATAATAGCTTAAGAATTATTAGATGTTAGTATCTTCACACTTATGTCTAAAAAATATGCACTTTATCATTTTATTTCAGTGCAACAAATCAGTTTCAAGAAGCTGTAAAGGCTGTCTCTGAAAAACGGGCAAATCCTTTCAAAATGCTTGTCAATGTCAAGGCAAATGTTGGCAGGTGGAGATCATATGCATGTTCTCGCAGGATTAGGAAACGTCAAAGTAAGTATGTAATATCAGGAATGTGTGTTACTGTTAATAATGTGTTCCAGAAGAAATACAAAGCAGTTAAGTTTTTGGAAATTGCGAATGGCAGTCTTTGTTTTTTCATTTGGTTCGAATTTTTGTTTTCAGTTTGTGCTTGTTTGATAAATAACTTATTATTTTTAGGCCATCAATAACTACATATGATCCTAAGAGCATTCATTGCATCATATTTGCCATATATGCTGTGGAAAAAGTGGGCCATTTCTTTTATTTGTCATGAAAAGATTATTTGAAACTTGCAATAATAAAAAAATGAGGTGAATGCTGAGCACATCGACCATGGCAGTGCTCTAGATGTAAATCTAGAAATCCATAATCCCATCAGAGACAAGAGAAAATACAGAGATCCACTTTTCTGTTCCTGTTTATATTTATTCTTAATATTTTTATTATTTTTTTTGTATACTGTGGGTTATGACTCAGATAATGACACCACACGCGTTTTCAAAAGTTAATTTCTGCCAACTGATTCAGTTTGATGTCCATTGTTCTATTAAAAAGTTTGTGTGACACAAACATTTTACCAGATTTTGGCAGACTACAATTTGTACCTTAGTCTAAGTTGGTTCAAATTTGAAGCAGAGAACTGAGATTCTCTATGAATGCAAAGTTGACAGTCTCTTTTCATATTTACTGTGTGGATTGTCATCAGAAAGCTCTTGCAGAACAATGAGATTTTGACTGCTCTTTATCAGTAATAATACTGAGACAATGGCCACTGTTTCAATGTTCAGGACTTGCCAGATTATACATGACCACAGTCATTATTGTTTCATGTTATTAAGATGGAAATCATATATTATGAAAAGTGTTGACTGAAACAAAAAAATCCTGTAACATAACAAAATAAATAAATAAATAAAAAAAAAACTTTCTTATTTCAGAGAGGAAAAATATACATAGCTAAATATTTCACAGGCTTCAGAACAAAATTTCATCAGGAGTTCATAATCTAACTTTCAAGTTACAAAAATAGCCTGTCTCTCAATTACCACGTTTGATTCTCACCACAAAGGTATCAGGAAGACTCATAAAATCATGTCGAAGTGGATCCATAAGAGTATGTTTCTATTATCTTTGTGTTTCTGATGGCTGTTTGCATGTTGTTGTTGTTTTTTCTTTTGTTTTGTTTTGTTTTTTGTGACCTTTTTGTGACAGGTGAGAATGGACAGGTCTGTAAGGCAATAGCAGGACTTGAATTCATTAGCTGTGAAACAAATATTTTTAGTGATTTATAAATACAAAATTTTAGCAATATTTCAAAAGGAAACTATGAACACTGTATGTGATGATGTCAGAAGTACATCAGATAGGTGCATATACATAATTGTCTTTTGCAATGATATTCAGTCCATATCATTGTTTTATTTCCTTTTATAATGAAATCCCATTTTTACTTTTGATACAAAATGACAGTGACATTTCTTGTAATTTCGTAATATTAATAAATCTTTGTTGCCTAAAATCCACTAAGCCTAGTACCCACATTACAGTATGGCTTTATGAAGCATAACTCACAAAGCACAACAATAGATTTGCGTCGACTTCAGAGAACTTAGACACAATAAAGTCACTGGCCATCCTTAGCTTTTTATGCCAGGTTGGTCTATATGGCAAACTCTAACATCACTACATAATACATAACTTGATAGGCATGGGCGATCCCCACAGAATGCCGCATAATTGCTTACATTCATCATTTTAGTTTTCTTTTACAATATTTGATTATCAAAATTTATGTACACATTCTGATATCCTTTTATAATACAAAAACACAGTGTCTGTCCAACATTACATTTTATTTTTGTATATTATGAGCAGCCTAATAATGTGTAAAAGATACCCACCGTGTTGGGCACAGGATAGCCCCCTCACCCCCCCCCCCCCCCACCACACACACACACACACACACAACAACAACAACAACAACAACAACAACAACAGCAATAAAACAGAAATACATGTTGATAATCTAAACAATCACATTTAATAAAGATTCTCAATTAATAAAGATATATATTTGAATTTATTAATATTAATACTAAATAGTCATGTTAAATTACTGCATGGCATAATTAAGATTTAAAAAAAATTTCATCAGAACCAAAGGTAAACTTTACAGTCATGCCTAGCATAGCCTGTCTGTGTTTTTGATGCTGATGACTGTTTCAGCAGCATCTCTATTGATTTTTTTTCCTTCATACACTGTCTTCTTTGTGTTCATTCACCATACTTTATGAAAGATATTTTGACGAGTAATCAGCATTTATGTAGGAAAATGACATTATGTTTATCTTCTTTACTTTTGTTTGCTGTTCTTAAAAAAATAATATAAAAGCTTATTCCTGATGTGACAAAATCAGTTGGAAAATGATTCAGGGTTAACAACATAGTCCAAATGATATTTTTTTTTTATATAAGATTTACTTTGCATTTTTGTTGATAGAATTACAAATGAACTTTTTCTTGCTAAGGAAGTCACTTTCTCTTCGTGAACATTTTCTTTGCTAGGAATGAGAAACTGCTTTTTGAAATTTGAAATTTATCTGAGGACAAACATCATTCCTGGCTTCCATTGTTAACTATTAGATGAGGATCTCATCTCTAAAGAGTTTCTGTGTGGTTTATTAATGCAGTGATCAGTTTCTGAATAGGAACTTTTGCAAAACGAAATAACTGATTTACTGGGTGAGATAAGGCTCACTTGAAATTTATAGATAAAGATATTAGCCTCATTCGTCTAGGGGCTTTGATGCAATACTATGAATCATCTACTTCTAATTTACTGTTCAGCAACAGTAACAGCATGCTAATAATTGACCTATTATAGTGGATCACAAGACTATTTATTGGTTTCTTTTTATTTTATATTTATAGTAACAGAATTGAAATGCTAAACTTCATTAAGTATATTTGCTTTAAAGCGAGCTCATTTACGTCATCGTGCTGATGTGCCATTTAACCTCAACTAAAAAAAAAACAGACAGACAAGGAATACAAGCTGAAACAGCATATGGTATCTTAATTGGGTACTCAGTTATATATGGCAGGTAAATAACCCTCTAACATATGAGGCCTTTTTTTTTAAATTATTGTATGGCAGGTAAATAACCGTCTAACATATGAGGCCTTTTTCTTAATTATTTCCTTTATTAATATTGTTCTCTGTCATTTATTTGTAGTCATTTTGTAACTTTATTGGAACAAATAAAATGTTGTAAAACTCAGTATATAAAGATAAATTTCTCTTCTATATTAAATATAACATTACTACCAGTGAATTAGATATAGCAAGTCAAGTGCAATTTGAGCTCCATATTTTACTGAACAGCTCCTTTGATCTCCGTCAGCTTTTTGTGCTTTTAACCGAGCAAACAAACTGAAACTGGGTGTTTTCACTGTTCGGGCAATTTTTAGTTTGTTCTGCTGAAAGATAGTGATTATGCTAATTACCTGGATATATTTTCATGTCATGGAACACTCAAGGACTGATAATATATCCTGAATATTTGACTTTTTTTTTTTCTTCCAGTGCAATTCCTGTAGAACTTTATATGTTACTCAATTAGATGTGGTAGTCCTTACTTTTTGGGAAAGACTTGAATAATTTTTTTTATTTGTTTTGAAGTATCTTATTCCTATTTATATATATTTTTATATCTGCCATGTCCTCATCTAGCAACATATGAAAAACATTTAAAAATGGGTATGTATTACTGCAAACATCACAGTTAATATCATTAGTGTGATTAGACTATTAAAATTATTCATTCTGCACTCATGAAATGCCTTGCTTTGTTATGTGCTATTAAAGGATGTTGTAGTGATACATCAGTGGCACCCCATGCTCACTCTTATTTATTTGATGTACTGATATATATTCATGTATATTTTTATTGGTCAGTCTTGCTGCAGTTTGTTTATTTTATTTTTTACTCCTTTTTTCATGCTCCTCTAAAGTTATAATATGTAGACAATAATGAATGTCATTTCATTAGGTGTTTTGGCTATAGTTGTAATGTCAGTGTCAGACAGTGCTGATAGATGTTAGAGGAGATTTTCTAGGCTTTCAGATTTTGCACCATGATGGAATGAGGCTGGTTGTTTATTTTCTTTATTCTTATTAATCATTGACTCTGCTTAAGTTCTATTTTTGTCTTTCAACCTCCTGGTGGAGGTTATCTCAAGCAAAAAAAAAGAAGAAAAAAAAAAACAAGCAGGCTCCAGACTCTGCTGCCTTTTTTTTGTTTTTTTCAAAATGATATTGTTGGATTTTATCACAGAGTCTATTTGGAGTGAAGTTAAATTTTTATAAACGATCTTAATAATCTGTTTCATAGAAAGCACGCTTATTTTTTATACCTTTCTTTACTCCCATGGAATGTCATGCGAGATTCATTTATTTTCCCTTTTTATCCATTAATGATGTAGAATTTTATGTATCACTGAATGTGCCTGTAATGGGAAGGTATAATACACTGCATACTTGTGCTGAACAGAAGCTTCAAATAGCTGGGGCCATTTATAAGTCATTTCATTACAAATTTTTCATGTTCTGTTTTACAGAAATGAGCAATACTGATCAGCGAACAGTTTTTTTTATTGATAGGAATATCTTTACATACTCTGTTATTATTATTTTTTTTTTTAAATCTTCTGGAATTATCCATGATATCAACAGATATTTAAATTTATGCCTTTTTTCATGTATCATGATGTTCATAGCTACTTGTAGGAAATGTTTTCAGTTTCAATTCAAGCTGTTTACAATTTTTCAAGCTTTTTCGCTATTAGGTATCTGATATAATTTGAATTGTGCAGGTAGTCATTTATACTAAGTCCAGTCAATGTTGCTTCATAAAAACTGGAATAGATACTGAAGCTTACAAACTATGCTTGCCCTTTTATTGTGCTGTAAATTGCATGTAAAATTCTATGAAATGTCCTTTGTATTAGGTTATGCTTGGAAAGTTTCTTGTTAGGGCTTCCAATTTCTTCTTTTCTCACATTCTATTTTCATTCTTTGTCTGGTTTAGTGCCTGGTTTGTCTGGGCCATATGCAACCTCATCCATCTCTCTTTCTGGAGGAGACACTTCAAAAGTGCCATCATTTCAGTTACTTTGAATATTTAAATAGTTGCATGTTGCTGTCGAAGCCCTCATTTTATACCACATTCTTTTCACCTGCACTATATTATGTCATATTATACCAGCAATAATATGATAAATAGATACATATGATACAAATAGACCTATCATATTAAAAAAATATATATTGTAGAGAGCATAAAATTTTGAATTTTTGTTTTTTATCTAAATTCCTGAAACATTATAAACAAAGACGCTGCATGGCAGAGTTAGCATCATCATGCATAGATTCTTTTTTAAGGAATTCTGTTGAAGATTGGAAACACACAAGATTACAACACAATATAAAGCACTCTAAATTTCAGACCAAAATTGTTATGGTTACTTTTTCAGTGAGTTATTTCAGGAAATAGAATCATTTTGAAGTTGCTGTCATTAAGAGGAAGTAAATGATATATTTTCAAATAATCATTTTATTTGCTGAAGTGAATAGGTTCAGATGTTTACTCCTATATCATAGCCATTGCTGCATTTATTTAATGTCCACCCCAGGAGCCATGAAAAGAATTTTAGATGACTGAAAAGCTGTAACTCTTCAGTAAACTTAAACAGTTAACTTAAAGCAGTAGTTCTTGCACTTTATTTGTAATAGTTTTATTTTATATAATTTGGAAAAGAGCTTTATTATTACAATTGATCAAGTTACAACTGCAGATAATTTTAGTTTTCCTGGACTATGAAGTGTGTGATGGAATATTATAGCATGTGATGATAATTTAAGGCACATAAAAGTTAAAATCATAATTTTGCCACGCTGGTTTTATTACAGGAACACTCAATGTACATACATGGTGATTTTAAACTGGGTGTAGACAATATTTTCCCAGGAAAGATCTGGTAACTTATGAGGTGAGCCATACCAGTCACCCCTTACCCACCCACAGCTGCAATGACCTGGTGGAATTAGCTTAGCTTCTGTAGGGACATGAATGTGACAGGTAGTGAGTTATCCTACTAAGAAGCTGATTTTGTTGCTGTGGATAGTTGGTTAGCATTACAGCATGTTTTCTTCTCTTTTTGTGTGTGTGATCTCTATCAGCATGTCAGTATCCCTTTGTGAAACTCATGGAAGTCAGCTCTGTGCTACAAGTGAGGATTTTAAATTTCTTTGTCAAGGATTATAGAGCATCAACCATAAGGTTATACAGTTTTGTTGAGCTGATAGCGAAACTGGATTGCGTTGTGCTGCTGCCTTTGCATAGGATAAAAGGCATTCATTGTTTGTAGCTCATTTGTTACTGTTGCCACATTCTTCTTTTAATTTTAATTTTGCGGAATCTGGGAGGTGTGAAAGAAGTGGAGTTTAAAAAAATAATAATAACAGAGGGGTGCAATATTTCCAGCTTGAGCCAGTCATTGAGGGAGTGAGGAGCAGATTCTGAAATCTGGTTTTTACTGAAAAAAAAATTCAATTTTGGGCTTTTGCTTGCTCTTAAAAGTTAATGGTATAAACAAATTGATATGTCCATTTTAAGTTCTTGAAAGAGTGGTCATTCAGTGGTTGATCGGCACTTCTACATGCAGATCCTGGCTCATTTGCAGCTTGATTTTCAATGATAGATGGACAGTATTTTACATGCTAAGGGAAGATAATGCACAAAAGACTAGATTATGATCTCCGCCACCAATATCGGGAGCTCCAGTGCCGGGAATGGACACTGGCTGACTATTGGAGATGCTGACCTCACCAAAAATCTGCAAAAATTATCACCAGAACCTCTAAAATGAAGTTTCCACGGCTTAATGAGAGCATGATTTGCCCTATTTCTGCTGCTTCAGAGTACATTAGTGCACTGTCTGTATCAAAAAGGGTCAAGACACTTTAATTTCTGACCAACAAAAACGTGGCGACCATATAAGGATCTCCCAGTACCCTGAAACTACATCTACAGCAGTGCGGTAATGGCAGAGCCAAGGGGTAAAAATTGAATTTAAAAAATATGAGCAGATGCCCAGTAAAAGGCAAAATAGGTAAGAGAAATTGTGGAGAGAACTTTAGAATGTGAAACAATCATGTTTTGAGTTTGAAAGCTCGATATGAAAGCTTCTTTTGAGCATTTTTCTTGTTGATAATACATATACCTTAATTGCACTTTTTCTCAAAATGACATTTTTCAGCACAAATATGCAACCTATTTTTTAAATTTTGATTCAGTTAGGTATTTTTTTCAAAATCACATGACCTAGTGAACATCGCTTACATGTGGCTTTGTTTACTTGCTCTGCGCATGGCTGACAAATCTGGACGAATGATGAGCTCTCAAACTTGTCACTTCATATAAACAAAGCCACATGTGAGTGATGTTTCCTAGGTCATGTGATTTTGAAAAAAAAACCTAATTGTCATGAAATTTTGTATAAATAGAACAAAACAATGTAAAATTTTTATCAGAAGGAATTTTTGATATCATTCTAAGTTTTTGAGAGATTTAAGATTTTATGGGTCAGATCTTTGAAAAATTGGTGACCTTTATTAAACTGAAAAATGTAAACATTACGCAAAATCTCAAGCAGATTGGCTGAAAATTTAAAACCCTATACTTATGCAATATGAGGTAGCAATATCCAAGATGGCAGCTATCGCTATGGCAACCATGAGTGATTTTAACGTTTTAAAAATAGTTTTCGTCAAATCTGAGGATGCCAAAACTAATAGTAATAATTAAATTCATCTTCCCACAGCATTTTCCAAAATATCTCCCAGGACCCCCTCTGTATTGATGATATGATATAGTTTTCAAATTAATGATTTATCCTTAGCTGAATTCAATGGAGACGTGTTTAGTATAGCAGCTTCACAATGAACACAGGGCCACTTACTTGATACATATGCTTTTATTATTCATTTTCACAATATGTCAAACTGAAATCCACTTGTTTGTCTCACCTATCTCACACTTCTTTGGTTGACTCATTTAATTTTTTTGATGTTGTCAATCAAAATATTTCTTCATATTGTTTATGTCATATTATGTTATTTATTTATTTATTAATTTATTTTTTTTCATTTATTTTTGTTACTCCACTTTGCTGATGGTATGCTCAGTATACAGATCTGGTTTTTAAAAATGATTTTAGACTTTCAAATTGTACCATGTGTGGTTCAGCAATTAGCATTTATTCTCATAGCATAACATACTCTTTATGACATTTTCCCAGTTTCATAAAGCTGACAACAGTATTTTTTGTTCAAAATTATGATCAAATTGGGCATTCACTTGAGCAAAAGACCTAGTTAAATTGATATCACTATATTTCGCCGGGGACTCTTTCTCATTTACATTTATTCCTAAAGTAACCTTCCATCTCCTAGATTGGGGTTCATATACTGGAAGATGCCACAAAGTGCTAGGAAGCTAATTACTATCGTGTCAGGTGGACGAACTCTCATATTTTATGACTACTGTTTGAAATCTCTTCTCAGCACTGCTTCAGAGTGTCTTCCTGTGGTACTCTTTGCTGTCTCTTTTGAATTAACGGAAATTCCAGATAGGTAATGAGTTGATGTTAGAATTGACCTGTAAGGCTGGAGCATGCTACAAACCTAGGCTGTTGAACATGACAATTAGATCTGCATTGGTTTTCAGTGTGTGCATCACTTGTACAAGTATTGATTCCTCAGGAGTGACTAATTTCCTGGGCCCTCAGATAAACTATCAAATATTTTGTTGTCTACTTCCATATTCTCCAGTCTGAGACTGGCAGACTGGAGAATGGCCAACACCATGGACTCAGTCACTCATCATCACCCTCCCCAAGAAAGGCAATCTCCAAC
>JBCAUA010647827.1:0-15776 GCA_038406235.1 Peronia verruculata
AGATAGATAGATAGATAGATAGATAGATAGATAGACAGACAGACAGACAGACAGACAGACAGACAGACAGGCAGACACAGACACAGGCACATAGACACACAGACAGATAGTCATATACAATGCATACATACAATGACTTACTCGCATATAAATCTAGAAACAGACAGATAGAGAGACTAACTGACAAATAAATGAGCAATCGGACTGACATAAATTTTACACAAAAAAAAGGCATTGTTTGCTCTATTGAGAGGGGTAAACGATTTAGTTACAAAAGACATATATATTATACAAAATCATGAATTCTGTTATTTCAGGAAACCAGTAAGTATTCCGCTTTTTTCTGCTTAAGTAACATTTCTGTTCTTGGAAAGTATTACCGCTCATGTCGCAAGACAAAACTGCTTTACATTACAATAATATAATAGGAATCTAAGAAAGATGGTGAAAAAAAAAAAATGGTTCAAACTTTGTCTTATGACAGTGCATATGTAAGAGATGTTGAAATCTGATAATGATTATATTGTTATACACACTCAGGTAATAATAATAATAGAGAGTATTTATATGGCGCTTATCCCCGTAATTACAGGCTCTAAGCGCTTAACAATCTATTAGGTATAGATCATCGGAATACGAATTTGAATTTTGTATGATCATTTTTAAATGAACATGGGTAAAATGAGGTGGCACAAATAGGTGTCTAGGTTGGAGTTAAGGAGTTGGCCATGTTATTCTTGTAACATCGACGTCATGAAATGATCACGTTATGTGCTTGGACAAATGAATGGCTTTGTGTGCCTACATGTAAACCAATTTATTCTTCCCTCTTATGGTTTGTTCAGTCAGCTGCTACCAGAATTTCTCTGGCATGACAATTACTCCTGTACAATCAAATGATGCGAGTATAACACAACTCCATACGACTAAATAGTAATGGAATTCTTGCACGAAAATATGCATTTAAAAAAAAAAGCACATTTTTACTACCGACCATTACAATTATTCCTACAGTCTAGCAGTCCTACGGTCGGGTCACTGAGGTATAACATCAGTGAAGATAACAGACTCTTTTTAAAAACAGATTTGCTTAGTTTAGATAACAGATTCTTTTTAAAAAAATTGCTTCATTTAGATACCATGACAGATTCGTTTTTTTTGGGGGGGGGGGGAGGTGGGAGCGTCTTGAGGGTGATTCCTTAAGTTTTTATTATTAAAGATAGACTATTTAAACCTTTTCGGTCGATTCCATCGTTTAAATTATAGGAAAACAATGAATACAAATCGACTTTTTCATTATGGTTGCCATGGCAGTGCACCATCTTGGAATTTGGTGTCCCTAAATTTACTTGATTTAAAATCTATTTCCTCCGCCAAATTTCAACGGAACTTGATAAAACTTGATGGACATAATTATTGTTTCCCATTATGTATAAAAAAAAAAAAAATTAAAAAATTAAATCTTCAGCCCTTGTCATGCAATAGAAAATTTTCTAGAAATGTGGTGAATACAGATAATTCAAATTTAGCCATTTTTTCATACTCAAACCCATTTTTCTCTAAAATTTACCAACCGAAAGGAACACTCAAACGTTTTCTTTTCTTTTTTTTTTTCATGTCTTGTGAAAATGATGCATATCAAATTTGGTAAGAATTGGTCTCGAAACAAATAAGAGGATGGGAAAAAAGAGTGTCAACAATCAAACAAAATAACAAAAAACAAAAACAAAAAAACAGCTTTTGAGGAAAAAAAAAAACACATTTGAATTTTTGTTCGTTTGTTTGTTTCTTGTTTTGTTTGTTTTCAGCGCAAAATTGACGTGATGAGTTTTTTATTCGGCTTTCAGCCTGGGAACAATCATTTTTTACATGTTTGCCATATTTCTGTCTCTTGTTGCCGTTATTTGGCGTTCTGGGCGTATCTTTTCTCGAATTGTGCTGCCTACCTCCTATCATTATTAGGGCTCCCACCGAGTCACTTCCGGATTCTTGAGAGCCTCTGTGTGCCTTCCATATTTCTTTTTTGTCCCAAACAAGAGTATTTTGACCGTTACTATGACATATTAGTGCATATGGCGTGTTAGCTCAGTGGTTTGTGCTGCGGCCTTTGGAAGTAGAGATCGGTGGTTCGAATCGCAACGGTAGCACGTTGTATCCTTAGGAAAGATACTTAACACACAATTTTCCACAGCCCACCCATCTGTAAAACGGGTACCTGATGTATATCGGGGGAAATACAATGGCGCTGCACTGCGGCGACACGGTCTGAAATGGCCAAGGCAATTTCCCCTCTTGGAGGTCAAGTGATGGTAGTTTTAACTTTAACTTTTTTACTTTTGTATCATGTTTTTTATCTATGAACGTGGAACTGCCAGAGGGTGGAATAAAATAAGGTCAAGGTAATATGGGCTTATAAGATAGAGCTCCCTCGTTTGTGTTTCTGACCTTCGTAACAAGAACTGGACTTTGAATAAGAGGGAAAATTGAATGTGTCTCGCAGAAAAACTCATTTATTTGTCTTTTGAATTGCAGTTTCGTTGTTGTTGTTGTAGTTGTTGTTGCTGCTGCTGCTGTTGTTGTTGTTGTTGTTGTAAGGCAGTGAAGTTATTTTCATACAGATATTGAGCCGTTCACTGCCAGCAGCACTGTACATTCATTTTGTTTGATCCGCTGTGTTCACCTAGGTAAATCTAGTCGGCCTTTGAAAGCTGAAAATCAATAATGCTGTTGAAATCACGTGTTCTTCCTCGCATAAGGAAATTGGATCAACCGACCAATTTGAAATAATTTCTCCAAATTCGCTTCCTTGTCACCTTGCCAATGAAGGATTAAGGGCTGGTTTGTTTCTAGTGATACGCCTGGTATTATGCGTGATTTTATATCTTTTGATGACTTCCCTAGACTTCAGCATTAAAGGGCATCCGCATACATGTTTACAAAATGTTTTCCATGATTCTTAATCCATCTATAAATTTAGATCTATATTAATAATTATCTCTATTTATCTATCTTCCTACAAAATTAAACTGATTTCATTGCCGTCAGCCCACCTGATACTTCAGGGCGATTCTAATCATAGCTCAAGGTAAACAGTGGAAAGTTTCGTTAAAACGTCAACAACAAACAAATCCTTGGACTGTGAATACTTTAATTATAATCACCTGAGGCTTGGCGTCTAGACGGATGTTTATAAGTTTCTATGGTTACCATGATTGCAATGACAGTCCGATCGGAACACGATGATACGGGTTGAATATAAACTCAAACCCAGACGAGACATTTGTTGTTGTTGTTGTTTATTTATCTTTATGTATTGGTTTTGTTGAGTTATGTTTTGTTTCAATATCTTACAGACTCGTCCAGAGATTCAGAGAGAGCGGGATGGGGGGGGGGGAGAGATTTAAACGAAAGCGAGAGAGAGAGAGAGAGAAAGAGAGAAAGAGAGAGGAGGGGCCGGGAACATTTAAATGAGAGAGAGAAAGAGAGATTTGAATGAGAGAGAGGAAGAGACAGGAAAAAGAGAAAGAGGGAGTGAGTGAAGAGACAGACTTAAATGAGTTGGAAAGAGACAGAGAGAAAGAGAAACAGAAATATTTAAATGAGAGAAAGAGAAGGCGGATGAGATTTAAATGAGAGAGCAGAGAGAGCGATTTAAATCTAGCATATTCAAGGTAACTTCACAGAAATCTGTCAGACCATTAAATTTCTTAATGTTGATGATGACAGATGTCAAGAGCCTTGGGTATTAATTTTACCCTTGCTTTGCCCCCACCGCTATTTTCTAAATTATATACCTATAAACATTTCTCTCAGCTGATACTGGTTTGAATGATCGCTTTCTTTGCCTTCGACAAACTTTACTCTATGAGATGGCCTCCGTATATGGCGAGGGACCTAGATCTTGCACCAGATGATCGTCGGAGAAAAAAAAAAAAAACGATTTCTTGAGAAAAAAAAAAAACGATTTCTTTTCGACCTCGTGACCACGCTAAGAGTAAGGAATAAAAGGTCTTGAAATAAACGTGCAAAAAGAAAACATTTCATTGCAAGTGAAATCTTAAGGACTTAAATCCAGAAAATTTTAAATATCAATGAGTATTACTCACTCACCTTTGAGAAATGTCTTGTTCATGATAATAACCTGATGTTACAATGTTGAGTCGTTATAAGCTGTGAATCATCGAGCATTCACCAACCATAGAGTGATCACACAAAAACTCATTGCGGATCAGTTAACTCGGTTTATTGTACGGAGACGAACCGACAAAGCAATACAAACATGACTCTAATAATGGTTTAGACATATCTACAATCAACCTTAAACATCGTCATATTAAATACTGAATATCAATATTACATCCTTTCATGACACTGACATAGACATGGACATGACATGTAATAGCTCATTATCTTTGACAGGACCTACGTTGATGATTATAATGAATAATCACAATAATCATAGAATTGACCAAATTCTCAAAGGGAAACAACTCTTGGCAAAGGGAAATAAGTAGGTCCCTTAATACAAAGAAATCACGGCAACTGCAGTGGCAGATACGGACTGCGCTTTGAACACAAAATCCGTTAATTTGTCGGATGATGAAGAAAAATCAAAATCTTACTGACGGTAAACAATGATTATATTTTAACTTTCCTAATCAGTAATTTAATTCTGAGGATCATCAGGATGGAAATGCGTTATTCGCTGATAATTGCTGATGCAAACTGATTAAGTTTTTAAAATTAATGTAATCTGTTAAAAGGCAGAATTTTCTTTTCTCTTTCGATCTTTTTGTTTTCTTCGTAAAAACCAGGTTAAACTGATTACAGCAAGCTGCAGGAGGCTGGAATCCGTATAATCATTTAATCGTATAAAGGTAAAGAAGTAAGTGTCGCTCTGTAAAATATTATAGGACACATGAGAGTCTGAGTCAGAGAGAGAAATAAACAAAGATCGATATGTAACAACAATAACAGCAGTCTCAGCCGTGATGTGTAAGCTGAAGATATTTGCCTGTCAATGGACGTCGTTGTCAGTGTTGTTACATCGCTGTTTGTTGTCGATAGTTGTTTACTATTCTTGTTGTTGTTATTGCTTTTTTACATTGTTATTGATTAAATTGTTGTTGTTGTTGTTATTATTGTTTTACATTGGTATTGATTACACTGTTGTTGTAATTGTTACTGCTCATTCGCCGTTGTTACTGTTTGCATTATTGTTATTGACACCCTTGGCATGATGTTATTGCTGTTGTTATGATATATCATAAATACCCTGAGTAGTTTGATCCCCTTCAGTGATTGGTTTAGAAGAACAAAACTGCTTGACCATGAGAAATTCTCCAGTTGTTCTGGGATCTCGTGGCAACAAGCATCAGTGAGTGACCTATATTTCCCACAGGGGTACAAACATCCCGGCGAGGATTTCCAGGTTTTTGCTTAGTCGAATATGAACTAATCAAGATCAAGTTACAATCTTTAAGTCATTGAGAGATCGTTTCGCAGATTATCTGCCCTTTCCAAAAGAGGGATTTTTGTCACAGGAGATCATTTTGACCAGATTTTTACTTTCCTTTGCCAGACAAAAGATGTAAAGAGCAAGCAGTGTAAAGAGGAAAAAATCCTTTTACTGCTTGCCATTCAAAAGGCTGACCGCCAAAAACACATTGATAAAATTAAAACAATAAAAAGAAAAAAATTATCTTTACATTATAATTTTTTTTCGAATATTTTCATGGTGTATGTTTTAAGCAAAGGGCGCAAAAGTGACTTTTTCTTCCCCTCTTTACACTACTTGTTCAATCCCTCTTTTGTCTGGTAAAGGGAAGTAATAAGACTGAGCACAACGATCTCCCATCGAGGTATTTAGAGATTTGTCACATGACAGAAAGAACATCGCTCACATAATATATGGGTTTGTTTATATGGTGTGGACATGTCTGAGTGCTCATATCATTCGTCAAGAGCTAAATACCATGCTCAGAACATGTAAACAAATCAACATGTGGGCGAAAATCTCTCTGTCATGTGACCGACCTTGAACTACCTCGTTATCAAAGATAAACAATTCATCGAAAGTACCAGAGCCACCATTATGCTGACGCAGTTTTCAATTCCTACACAGAAACACAATTTACAAAACACGCCTAAGCAAAAGACATCGACCTCGAGTGAGCGTTACAGGGCTTAAGTCTTTCAACCATCTGGAGGGGGCTATTTCGTCGAGACAATACCTTCTGTTTGGCTTCCATTCTGCACAATATCTTGTTTACTTGACCCCAAAACTCCTGTAAATTATATAACATCTGTTGGCTTAGATCAGCCCAGAAAACACCAATTATGTGTATGACGACTTCAACACCCTGCCACAGACTGCTTATTAACGCGAGGTTGACAGATACTTTAATATATATAATTACATCGTGCGCAAGACAAAATATCCGCTCTGTGCTCAGAGACCCCGGAAGAAATACAATATGCTGCCTAGTTACTGGGGAAAGACGAAGGCTACAGTAGTAAACAAATATTACTGTAAGAATTATAATTACATAATGACTGGGTATTACATTTTTCTACAATCGCCCATCATTCTCAGCGTGCGGGCTGGATCTGGGTAATAGAAAACAAAAATAATGATTTAAATGAAAAGTTCATTTCAATAAGTGGTAACGAGACTTGCCATTAGACTGCAAATTGTTCCAAAATTTCATGTAAAAAACACACACACACAACCAAATGAAAACAAGCCTGGTGTCGCTGGTCTCAGACATTTTGGGAGGAAAGAGGATCTGTCAGTGTTGATAACACAGTTTCGTGGCAATAAATGTGAGATAATCTCAACCGTATAACGATTAGATCAAACGTTTGGTAAAAATCTGCACACATGGGTGAAAACTGAATGGATTTATAAACATACATACTAGCTTTTACCACCTCGAAAAGAATAAATAGAAACCCAACCATGAATTTCACTGGCGACAGTAATTAATAAGACATTGGTAAGGACAGTATAGAGTTATGAAATCTTTAACCTTATCTTTTTTTCTGTACAAATACTACATGCTTTTTTTTTTTTCTTATTTTACCTTCATTTGGGATCGACGGACCGCCTCCTAACGAGTCTCTTCCACCAGTCACTCTTGTAGATCAGGGCCTGAAGTTCTGCAGATCGTGAACTCAGTTCTCAGTTGCTCTGTCTCCATTTTCTGCATTTTGAAAAAAAATTGATGTTTAAGTTTTGCAAAGCTGCTCTTGAGCATAAGAGATAGGACAAAAGGATTTTCAAAATTTACCTGTTTGGACAAATGATCGGTGAAATAATTACATTACATGGTAGATTTACTATCTCTCTTTCATATAGCATTTTTGCATAATAGATTTTTCAACCTTTTTCCTAATGTTTGTTTTATACGTGAAAGGAAGATCTAGGAGGTTCATTAACCATATATTTTTACCACTGGAAATGCGTATTGGAAGATTGCACTCATGGAATGCCATCCTGCATGGTCTTTAAAAACAATAGTTCAGTTCTATTCTATCTGTAAAAAGGGGGACATATGCAGTTATTTCGCATTGGTCCCAGCTTTAATACATTATGAACATCAATCTTTGGACAGTTTTGAGTTATTGAGGAACAACATGGAGAAAAGCTCCACCAGGAGGTTGAAAAACGTATATAGAACCCAACAGAAACAGTATCTGTGGTACACACACAGTAGGCTTATAGACTCGAACACTGCTGAATGGATCCGTATGAAATTTGACAAGTAACTTTTTTGCATATGGATCTGTGTTTTTATGTACATAAACGTTTTTTAAAAAAAAGCCTATAATGATTTACGTTCTTCTAAAAATGCGATAATAATTGAATAGTAAACTCGCGAGGGTGCTTGATCTAAATTGTACGTCCGATGGACGACGTGTTCAAAAAGACAGTTTTCTTTGAGTGACACTCAGTTTAGTCGAGTAAAATATCAACATCGAAATGCGCACGCTTTGCCATACACTTTAAGGCCGTGGGTTCTCCTCTAGTAAAATAATAAATATGCAGTACAGTATTACGTCATGTCTGTCTTACCTCAGTTCGCAATAACAGACGCCAGAGCAGAATGAAGCACAATTAATTCAGTTTGCCGTAGATTATATAACAATGTTGTTTTTACAGGTTCACTAATGGTTAATATCAAGCCAGTCATATAGGAACGGTCGACAGGGATTCAATTTGTAACGATCGGTTCTAGACTCGGCATTAGACTAGAGAAGATCAAAGAAAAGCCTGGAAATACCGCATTACGAGAGACATTCTCACCGCTTTCAAACATTCTGTGATCTCTTTGACTTAACAGCGACAGTCGGATACTAGTCAGGTGAATGAATAAGACATGAATTAGCAAAAATTCAATAGCACCAGAAAAATGTTATTAATTAATTAATTAAATTATTATGTAGACAATATAAGTCCACTGACATAATTATTTCAAATATTTATGAAGAACATTGTATGGCACATTAAACAACAAATGGATACTATTTGTTATATAGAGGTATATAGAGGTATTTTATTACTGTGCCAAATTTCAAATGATTACATTAAATACTCCAGGAGCTGTAGGCTTTCCTAAATAGTTAACTTTCAAAACTTTCAAGACACAAAATCCAAGATGGCGGTGTAGCCATGGCAACCAGAACAAAACTTGTTCTCCACACTTTTTTTTTTTTTTTTTTAAATTTCACCATACTGAATCTGAATTTGAAGTTAAAAAGCCCTAGATTCAATAATTAAATTAATAATAATAATAATAATTCTCAGGAATCGTACCTCCTACCTCCCCTACGCCCCCTACCCCCTTAATAAGAGAACAAAAGATTTGAGAGAAATCAGACGGGATTTCCGGCCCCAAGTACGTTACGCATTTTCCTCCGTTTTTAAATCATAATTCGATTATTATCTGGAGGACTTCTAGGTTCAGTGATATTTAAAATTTATTAAGGCTGTCATTCATAGCAAAGGGTTTTACTCATAAACTTCCTACCCACCCTAACAGGGTCAAGCCAAGAAGTGAGGCAAGCTTGCATCCAAGGCAATGTCAAGGTCATGGGTCGATGATATTTCCCGGGATAGTGGTGAGAACTATTACGTTGATGCGTAGATAAATATGCTGGGACAAATCACAGCATTTCCCTAACGTTCCAGATTATTCGTTTTCCTACCTCCTGGTAGCGGGTGTCTGGAGTGTCCTCACGTTGGTTGGGTGTAGTAGGAGAAAGAATTGGTCTTTCTTCAGCCAATTAAGCTATTTCCCTTTACAAGAGTTCACAAAGTGCAAGCGGTATATAAAATACAGGCATTGCACACATAATAATAATAATAATAATAATAATAATAATTTTCTCCTAGTTATTTGAACGATACGAGGCGAAAAGGTTTTTTTTTTTTTTTTTGTAATAACAAAGCATGACGAAAAAAGAAACATCTCATGTTGAATTTTCTAGAATTTTCTTTGCCTTTTGTTTCAAACAGCAAGAGAAAAATAGATTTTGTTCTCCTTTTTCCTAATGTTTGGTTTATACCTAAAAGGAAGGTCCAGGAGTCTCATTAACCATATAGTTTTACAACCGGAAATGCGTCAAGAAAAAGTACAATCATAGAATGCCATCCTTGAACTTTCAGGCGAGACATCTCTTCTCTCTTCTCTCTCTCTCTCTCTCCTTGCTCCTGTCTTCTGTCCCGCTCTAATCTCTCTTCTTCTTGACGTGTAAACATATCTTACTGTGTTTGGTACAATATAGCCGTGATTGTGCTGATGTGCTGTTAAACCTCAACACAAACAAACAGGCTCGTAAGAGATATTGTCTTAAAGTTGTGTAAGCTTTGGAGCTAAGAGAACGCGATAGACAAAAACTATAAACTGCTGATAACAGCCCTGTTAAGAGTGATTAGTATTTACGGTGTTTAGCCGGAGAGTTCTAGAATTACCTGTGCGACAGTATCCCAGCTATCAGGTTACACTCACCTGTGGAATCAATAATTATCGCTTAGACATAGGCAGATGTTTTCTTCAAATTTGTTCAAACCAGTTTACAGTTCCGTGTATCATGTGGATTTTGGCGAGATCCATGTCTTGTTTGGTTTTTCTGTGTGTGTGTTTTTGTATGAGTCATTTTGAATCCAAGTTAGAAAAGTTAGAAAGGGTTTTTAAAACGTTGGCTGTATTATTCTTTGTGAACTCATAACACAAGGTACTATCTCACTCTTTTCTTTAAAAAAAAAACGGAGTTTCAGTTTAAAAGACATGCCTAGAATTTTCTTACATTTTTCTGCAATTAAACTTGTAACCCATTCATCTAACTAACAGTTCATTTATCTATCCGCCCACCTGTCTAACAGGACATCCGATCCATCCATTAATCCTCTGATCCATCTATCCATCTATTCATCCATCCATCCATCCATCCATCCATCCCATCCATCCATCCATCCATCCATTCATACATCAATCCATCCATACATACATCCATCCACCCATCCATCCATCCATCCATTCATCATCCATCCATCCATCCATCCATCCATCCATCCATCCATCCATCCATTCATTCATTCATTCCATTCATCCATCTATCCATCCATCTATCAATCCATTGACCTGTTTAACACAAGACTCGATCCTTTCATCAATGCTTCTATCCATCCATCCATCCACCTATCCACCCCTCACTTCATCTATCCGTCCATCTATCCATGCCCCCAATTATTAATGCAATCTTCAGGGTTGCATTTGCTCAACATTCTCTTTACGCAATATGCGATTGTAAAAAGTTCAAAGACAACAAGGCACAGAAATCTTGCCTTTTATGACGCTGCCGCGGGAAGATCCCTGCAAAAGAAAAAATCAATAGATCCAGTTTTGTATGCCTGCAGTTTCCTTCAGCGTCGCATTTCTTCTTTGCTATTTTCTGATCAATATCTAAGCTCTCCAGTCTTTGAAAGATTATGTTTTTAAAGAAAACTGTCCATAAATTATTCATAATTTTGTCACACAGCGATTTCCTCTTGTTTTTGTGATAGTTAGACGACTCGAGCTTTTGCTCGTTATAAGGGTGTATCTATAGCACAGATAGGGCAGCCTATATTACATTCACCTTTGGTGCTCAGCGGTGCATAAAAATGCGTTCAATAATGTTTTTTTTATTTTTCTTTTTAACGCGCAACACTAAGGTTTTCCGTGACTCTCAATGTGATGCAATGTTATAATAATAATATAATATCAATATCATTTTATAATTTTATACATATTATTATCAGTGGTAAGAAACGCGTTTTCTTTATGTGTGTTTTTTTTTTATGATAATTCCGCTGATCTAAAGATGATGGTGATAATGTGTGCTTTCTGTGTAGATAGAGTATTCGTATTCGTAGCTTCTGTTATATACTATCGATTTTAAAAAACCCACGTAGTACAAAAAGAAAAAAAAAATGTCACCAGACGTTGATGACAGAGTGAATAATCTAGAAACAGGTGATGTTAAAATTGTTTGAAAGGAAACAGCCAGGAGGCAAAATTGTTTGAAATCCCTCACCTTGGAATGGGCCGATCTTTTTTTTTTTAACTGGACTCAGCACAGAAATATGTAGAAAAACATCCCAAATGTAGGCTTAATGGTTTTATTTTGTTTTCTTTGTTGTTGAAACCTTTGATATAAGCGACGCTCCATTCTCCGGTGATTCATCCTTTCGAGACATACTTGTGAAAGCCTTGAAATCTGACTTGCTTCTTAATAATAGTACAGCGCTTAGAGAGCCTGTAATTACGGGGATAAGCGCTATATAAATACTCTCTGTTACATGTATTATCTACAGCTCCTCATGATGATTAAGAAGAATAACTGTAAATGACGGCTTTTGCCATTTGAAACAGTAAACAAATGTAGTTAAAACGTGATTTTCAAAACAGTGAACATTAGGATTCTAAAAAAAAAAAAAAAAACAAACAAAAAAAACAAACAAAAAACGCAGAACTAAATCGTGTGATTGGTAGATTCCTTGCATGTTGGGTTCTTTCGCTCAATACCTGAAGAATTTCCAAGGTTTTCCTTCTGTATGAGAGACAAATATACTCGCCTGATCCAATAGAGTATACTGATATCCCGGAAAATCCCATAGACACATGACCTTGGTCTTGTCTCCGCCGTAAATTTGTCTCACTTTCTGGCTTGGCCCTATTATTCTAGGTAGTAAATCTATTACTAAAACTCTTTGCTATGAGTGACAGACTCATTATTAGCCTATTGAATCTAGCGATGACATCCAAATAATATCAATAGTGATTTTTTTAAAAAATGATTTAGTGACATAGGAATATGCCTGAGGTACTTCCATTCAAATTGTTCCTGAAATGTTCTGTTCTTCCATTTCCCGGTAAATAGGCCGAGTCTGATGTTTAATTTATATCAGTAATAGAGAATTCACGACATTCCTCGGGGCAATACAGAAAATGGACCTTTAAACAAGATTTAATCGGACCGTATATACAATGTCTCGACAGGAATCACCTCTAAATGTATGCTCTTCGGATTTCAAAGACTTCTTTTTACAAACATTTGAACTAAATCTGTCTAAAGATAAAGTCGTGAAAGCGCAAGTAAAAAATGAGGTTGTCTCCAGTTAAGTTTTTTTTTTAATTTAAACCATGGAAACCTGTCATTTCCTTGTGTGTGTGTGTGTGTGTTTGTGTGTATGTATGTATGTGTGTGTGTGTGTGTGTGTGTGTGTGTGTGTGTGTCTGTGTGTGTGTGTGTGTGTGTGTGTTTTCCTCCCTGGGTCAGACTTTAGAATAAGACTGAAGGTCAGTGATTTTAATTTGATGGCGTATAGCTGGGAATTCCACTTAGTAAAGGAAATAACAGAAAATGGTCAAAAAGCTGCTGTTTGATGGAGAAGTGTATGAGATAAAACAAACCATAAAAGAGACACAGGTTTACAGGATGTTCGAGGGATGATATCAGTCTCTTCTCTCTCTCTCTCTTTGCTTCTGTCTTCTGTCCCCCTCTCTTTACTCTTCTCGACATGTGAACGTATCTTACCGTTTTTTGGCACAATGCAGTCGTAATCTTACTGATTATGTGCCGTTAAACCTCAACACAAACAAACAAACAGTATCTTTGCTTTTTACCTTTTTTTTAATCTCCAAGGAGTTGTATAGTAGTACTGAGCTAGTCTATCTTTCAATAGCTACAATGTCGGAAGTCATTCTAGGGCGTGGCATTGTGAGATTGTGTCTGTATGATAAAAGATAAGATACAGTAAGTTCATGATTTTGTCCACAAAAAAGATAATTCACAGCTGATCAAATTCGAGAATCGTGCAGGGTACAGTCACACTCACTATTATACTGTGACATTTCTTCTCTCCCTTTCTCTCTCTCTCACTCTCTCTCTCCTTGCTCCTGTCTTCTACCCACTTTCATTCCTCTCTTCTTTTTGACGTATAAAGGTATTTCACCGTGTTAGACACAAAATAACCGTAATCGTACCGATGTGTCGTTAAACACCAACGCAAACAAACAAACATATAACTGTAGACAAAAACACCACAAATAGTTATCAGAATAAAACAGACACACGAATCATTGCCTCAACGTTTAACAATGAACGATGCCTGTATACAGCAATAGAGGAGCAGGAGAGGGAGCGAGAAGAGTAAAAAGGAGGAGAGGACGGGAGGCAACCTAGCTGTCAAACACAGTTGTTTTGATGTGGAAATAATGGGTATCGTTAAAAAGTAGCACCAATTAAAGTCAGAAGAGAAAGAAATTACTGTAGTTATTATTCTCCAATCCACAGAGAACTTAATTAGGTTGAAAAAATAATGATCAGTTATCCAATTTTCCCAGAAAAGTTGAAGTTCATGGAAGACGTAATGTGATGATGACTTAATTCTAGGAATCGTTTTTCCGAGTAAACACTCATTACAATGGAAAGGTTACATGGGAAGTAGAGATTGTCATACAGTGAAACCGTGTGGAGACAGGTCATTATCAAATATTGACTATGGCTGGCTAGTTAATCCTTTGTTTTATATTCAAGAGGGCGTGACCAGAGACAATGAAGAACTGGGAAAAATACAAGCATGTACAATTAATTGGAAAATGAAATAATTGAACAGGGTATTTTTGTTTGTTTGTATTGAGGTTTAACGACACATCATCACGATTACGGCTATACTATGCCAAACACTGTAAGATACGTTTACATGTCAAGTAGAAGAGAGGAAAGAGAGCGGGACAGAAGACAGCAGAAAGAAGAAATGTCACCCCTGGAACATCGAGGATGACATACATCTCATCGATGGGAGGCTTTCACCGCCTGTGGGTGGGAGCAAAGAACCTATTTATATACCCTGGGCCTGTGCATGGGGTGGAACAGAATAAGGTAATATAGAAAGGACAAAATGAAATAGGGTGTGATGAAATAAGATTACATAGGAAAGACAAGAAAAGGTAAGCTCGATGTCATGAGATGAGATAAGATAGCTAACACAACATAAGATAAGTGAGATCAGATAAGATAAGATACATGACCTGAAAAGATAAGACAAGGTAAGGTATGATATGATATGATAAGAAAAGATAAGATGGGGTAAGATGCGATGTGATAATGGTTATGGTTTCTATAAGCTATAAGATTATGGTCGGAGAGGATAACATAACACCAGATACGCTAACATAAAATAAGCTTTGATAACACAAGACAAGACACGCTGAGTGTTGAGTTAACAGTGTAAAGATAAAGAAGAACAAAAAACAAAAAGATAAGGAAACAGTTTACTTCTTGTCATTCGGAAGACAGATAGAACAAAAAGACAAATAAACAAACAAACAAAAATGACAACTGTATAACAATAAGAAGAAGTAATTCTTTTCAGACCATTTTAAAAAAAATGTTATGATGTATGCTTCAAGCAAAGGGCGGAAAAATGATTTTTTTTTTTTTTTAGTGCTATGCTTGTTCAACACTCCCTGTGTCTAGAAAAGAGAGGTAATTAGCCTGGTCAGAGTGATCTCCCATTTTACATGATTATTAAAGAAATAACGGTTCTCTGTCCTTAGCAAACAGTTAAACTCAGGTAAGGAAGAAACACCGCACAAAAATATGCCGAGAAAATCACATTGCAAACACACGCCATCTCGTCCGGATCCCGAGACGTCTCTTTTAAATATCGACAGTGAAGCAGTCTTTTGTTTGATCAGGTCAAATTAAGTACAATCTAGTAGGCTCTAGAAATAACTACACGTCTGGAAATAGGAAAAGATGTGGAATTAAAATAGAATTCAATTAAAACAGAGAAAAAAAGGCTGGTGTAAAGTTGAAGAACAACACTGTAGAGAGCGGACTTGGGGTCGCATCTAGGTGGGACAGCTTATGGGAAGGGTGTAATCTCTGTCTCTCTGTTTCCGTATTTGTCATTTTTTCTTCTGTCATTTTGTCAAAAAGTTTGCATGCATGTTTGTCTGTCTGTCTGCCTATAGTACCTGCCTGTCTATCTACTTATTTATCCATCCATCCATCCATCCATCTATCTGTTCATCCATCCATCCATCCATCCACCCATCCACCCATCCATCCATCGATACATACATACATACATACATTCATACATACATACATACATACGTACATACATACATACATACATACATAAATCTATCTGTCTATCTATCTATCTATCTATCTATCTATCTATCTATCTATCTATCTATCTATCTATCTATCTATCT
>JBCAUA010647938.1:0-15775 GCA_038406235.1 Peronia verruculata
CCAGCGGGTTCCAAAATGATTTCCAGGACCCGCCCCCCCCCCCCCCCTTTAAACCCAACACAAACAAACAGCTCTTGCACTTGGCAAAGGGAAGTAATCTAGCCGGCTAAAAAAAAAATGCCTCAGTTTATCTGCTGGTGCATTGCTTTAGGCGACTATATTTTTTATCGTTTCTTACATCGAACAGCATTGTACATTCATTTCTAAGTAGATTTGCTTTCATACCGGCTTCACTGTTGCCGGCCGGTAATAGTTTCATGGTCTCTCAATCTCTCTTGTCGTCCTTTACTAACACTGGCGCATAAACTTATGGCAACATCTGGCTGCTCATTCACCTCAAGTTGACAGCTCTCTGAGCATTTGGCCCCGCCCTCCATCATTTCCTGGTTATAGACCACGGATCTATGCAATCCACTCAGTGCTATCTTGAGAGATGTTTACCTTTTACAATCACATACAACAATAGTAATAATAGCATTTATAAAAGCTTTTATCCAAATGCAGCGCAGATTCTAAGCGCTTTACAATCTATTATTATCCCGACAGACTTAGAGGAGACATTTATAAATATATTTTCATCTTCTTGGAAAGCATACAAGGTGATTGCCTATTAGGCGCCTAAATCCGTATCAATCTAACAATAACATTCGTGGTCTATTGATCTAGTCGGGCACCCACTTTAATCTAGGTCGAATCAGGAAATGTGTGTGAATTGTCTTTTTCAAGGCTAACCTGTGGGGATCAGTCAGGGTTCGAACCCAATCCGACGACCCCACTAATAGGCCACTGACGACACTATATACGTGTATTAAGCTTCTTCGACGTGCGCTTTATTTACAATGTATTTCGTAATTTCCTTTTATTGGTTAATTAACTCTGTATTATCGGTAGGCTGGCTGATTGGATCGCTGAACTCTGGAGTAAAATTTCCAGACCCGAATCCTGACTGGTTCCCAGACCCTGGGAAAAACTATGTACATTTCCTGACTCTTTTCAAGTTAAAGGAATATCCGATTACAGACAGAATATCATTGATAGATTGCTAGACAGAATACTATTGATAGACTGATGTTTACACTTATTACTAAAAAATTGCTACCGATATAAATTTTCGTTCTGAGGAAATATTTATCCTTACTTCGGGTTGTGTGTAGTCTCTCCTTGAAATATTTCAACCCTTTTCACATCCGCTAAGAATCAGATTCGATCAGGTTGTCAGCTATGGCTTTTCCCAAGGAAAGGGTGAAGGAAATATTGGCATATGCAGCAGTTTTCTTCTGACATCTTTGAGCTTTGTTTGTTTAGCCCACTTCCACCCACCTCCTTCCCCCCCCCCCCCCCCCCCGGGAGTAAGACTGAGAAGTGTCAGGGGAAACAGATTCTGTTTTTGTTGCTAATACTGTTCTTCGCAATACAGCATTGCAACATATTAAGAAGTTGTTTGTATGGTTGACATCCTTTTACAGCAGCATGTAGTATCACTTGTTGTTTACAGCTTTATCCTAGTTATCGTCGTTGGTTTTGTTTTGATGCTGTTGTTTGCAACATTATTATTATGCTGCTGTCCCGGCTGCTGTTGCTGCTGCTGCTGCTGGTGTTGTTGTTGTTGTTTTGCTTGTTTGTTTGTTTGTTTGTTGCTGCTGCTGCTGCTGTTGTTGTTGTTGTTGCTGTTGTTGTTGATGATGATGATGATGTTGATGATGATGATGATGATGATGATGATATTGGTCCGAAAATTTGGCTTACCTTCGATTCAACATCTAGAAGTTATTTATAATTGTTATTTGCTTTTTTCAAAAAAAATTTCTAAATTGTTGTGTTAGTTGCCGGTTGGACAGTCTTTTTCTATTTTATAAAATGATGACGCGCGTTATAATGTAGTTTATGGGCAGACCGTCGTCCTCTGTCCAGTGACGTACGCGTAAAGACACGTATTCATAAGTTAAGCAGGTCATCGGCATCCAACCAGACTTTTGAGTGGAAGATCCCAGAATGAATCTTGATCCAGATTTACATCGTTTTTTAGATGGTGATCGGCAACATGCGGAAAGAAACGACACGAGCGATTGTGGACCAAGAGATGATCACTAATCAGATCATCAATGACGGGCGCACGTGAACGACCTTTTTCGTGAGGGCGGGACGGGCAGGGTGAAACACATAACTCTACATGTCCGGACTAGGTTACATCATGTACAGTGTTGGCGTATAGAGGCCTTAACAACGGCGACAGGCAGGACCACTGCCCTTAGCAACAGACAGGAGAACGCAGTTTTTTTGTGTTTTTTTGCCGGACTATGAATGAAAACTATACTCTGGCGGCATTCTGAATGACGCCAACATGCGGAAAAACTAGTATAAAAAATCCCAATTCGTCCGAATGCGAGATTTTTTAGATGGCGCCTTCTGTGCACTGGCGGACACATGGCGCGTGGCTGTGATATGCATTATCTTCGGCCTACTGCTAGTAGTACCAGATTAATACATGTAGTATGAGTGGAGGGAGACCTTCCTTGGGCTTTCGGTTTTGCGGGGCTGATGCTCGTGCATGATAGACTGCCTAGCAAAGGTCGTAACACGGGGGTGGGGGGATGGGGGGGGGGATTTTGTTTAAAAACAGTGCAAAACAAGATGTCGTAAGTCGCGTTTGAGGGGAAGTCGCTATTCCGGGGTACTTTACATAGAGAAATATATCTGTCACCGAGAAAAAAGTCGCAACAGAGGGGAGGTCATTCTAGAGGGGCTCGTTATCGAGGGGCTCCACTGTATAGAAAAATTCTGAACAACATTAACAGACATAAGAATCTAATTTTCATAATTCAGCCAGCACTATATAAAATTTCTGAATAATATTTTCCATGATAGCTAGTTCTCAATATACTGCATGACTGAAAATTCCCAAAATGATTTCTAGAGGAAACTTTCTTTCTAAGAGAAACCTTCCGTGTCTCCCCAGCCTACTTTGAGGCCTGGATTCACCAAGTTTTCATTTTTTTTTTTCTTCCTTCCTGTTTATTTTTACATATTTTAAAAAAATTCTTCTCTTTCATTCTAGACTTTCCTTACTCACCAATAGTAATGGTCCCGTCACATTTCTCCATGATGAACCTGGCAATGTTGTCCATCTTGAGTGATTCAGCTGCCAGCATGCCTTCCAGATAGTCCTTACGTCGCTGGTAATACTCCATGCGGGTGTTGAAAAACTCCTGCAGAATTTCTTCCACTTTCTCATAGCGTTTGATGCAGCCCTCGTGGTCAAACAACACCTGGGTGAGAGGAGGGAAAAAAAATTCAGTTCCAATCAGGAATGTACTTTGAGCTACTATCTTTGGGAGCTATCCGTATTTATACCAGTGAGAACATACTGGAGCATTGATTTATCTGTGTTTGATTTATCTTGAAAACAGTTTGATTTATCTTGAAAACATGGAAAGCTAACTTTAATAATTATCTAATTTTCCATAGTTTGTAAGTATCATTTGAAAATAGTAGTAAAACAAAGTAAGTTTCTAAATAGTAAACACTGTCACTTTGCTGAAGCCATTCGCTATTCGCATTTCAGCCAAAACTAGGCAAACCCCTTTAACATGGGATGCCTAAAAAATAGTCTCTTCTTTATATCCTGTGTTAATTTCTAACTATTTTTGACAGAAGTGCTAAAAAATTTCCAGTTCTTTTTCCACCTGAGTAAACTGTTTTCACTTTTCTTATTTAGCAAATATTTGTATCACAGAAAATACATCCAAGTGTTGTGTCTAAGGTGCTTTCAAGAAGAATTTGACGTGAAAACTTTGCCCAAACACCCTCTAAGACAAGTTCGAGTGGCTCATTATGTACCATACAAACATATCAGAACATGATGAGTTATATCGCTAATACTATGAAACAATTTTTTTTTTTTTACACTTTCACTAAAAACTGCTCAAAATGTTCCATACACCTACAGTAAAACAGTAGCAGATATGCCAACAGAATTAGCTGATCAAAGTAGCAAAGAGACAAGACACACTGCTCCCTTCCAATTCAGGGAAAGTTTCAGAAAGATTTCAATAAAATGTGTTTTTCTTTTTTTTCTTGTTTACTGCAGATATAAATGGACAGTGGATTCAAGACAATGTATAATATTGTGGTTCAGATATTCTCTTGAATGATCAAATGATAATTATTAAAATGACAATAAAAATTTAAAAGATGAAAGAATGAACTACTATAATTTGAAACATGAACCCAGCACAGAGAGTGAAATGCTTATGCCTGGATATTTCTTTATATTACCCCCCCCCCCCCCCAAACAAACTCATATCCTGATAACAATCAATAAAGCTGAGAGAAAGACTGACCATTGTGTTGGTGGAGATGGTTGAGGAAAGCTTAAACAGTTTGTGCAGACCGTCCATCTCGTACTGTGACAGCTTTTCTGCAGACATCTTCACCACAAACTTCACAGTGGTGTCTGTGTTGTACTCCTTGTAGTCACTGTCAAATACACCAGCACAGTGAGGGGTTTTCTAGAGTTATTATCACACCATTCACCAACAACTCAGACTTACTACACAGATACTTCACTTTTCTATTGTTATTTTTTCAATTACTCCTTATTTGATCATGATGAAATAAATTAAAAATGACAAATGTCTATTGACTTAAGCTTACTATTTAAATATGACACCAATTTATTCTTTTTGAAGACAAAAAAATAAAAAGCACATGCCATATGAAAAGAAACTGATGCAAAATGAAAATAAGACTAATAGTTACTGCATCAATGCACTGAATGAAAAGAATAAAGAAATAACTGCCCATAACAACTTTATATTCATGACCCTAATCTATACCACCTCCCCTGCTCTTACCTAGCTAAACTTTGAAGACAGTGCAGAGTTAGTGAAGGAGAGACAAAATGTGAGAAAATGATGACCTACGTGATGATGGGTGGCTGTTTCTCTGTGCCGTGCAGCATGACTTCCAGAACATCTTCTTTATAGTTCTGAGTCCAGGTTCTGATGGGCAACTCTGTGATCTCCAGTGTCGTGTCATCCAGAATGGCAATCTCTCCATGGACAGCATACCGGCCATCCCCTGACCCTATCTCCTCAATCACTCCCTTGAATCCTTTGAATGAAGGCAACTAAACAGGAGAAAGAAGGATATGAAAGGTAAAATCTCCAGGTAACCCATATAACAAAATATCTATAAGGCTTGACATGGACAAATCCCTACTGCTGTGAAGGCATATGATCAAAAGAAAAAAATTTAGAGTTTCATGCAGAGTTAGCATGAGTTGTAAATAAGCATGGTTTACACATAACAGCTTTGTCTTCTAAATGTTTGTGCACATACATAGCAGTTTTCCATCCGATGTAAAACTGATGAAAAACTTCTGTTTAGATTTCAAAGCTGCTTGAATGTGGGGGAAATTCCAGAAAATATGCCAATATTTATTCAGTAGCCTACTGAAGGAAGATTTCTGAGGGATAAAATCTGTGAACATTCTTTTCATCCTTCAGGTAAAATTTTTCCTCTGAGTCCTATCAGCGATTGAACGAAGAGGCTCTGAAAATCTAGAATCAGCAGATTCTGTGAACCTCATTCCAACTGAAAAGTACTTATGATGCCACTTTTTTTTTTTTTTTTTCACACTACTGCTGCGCCAATTTTGCAGTCTTGTACTAAGCAGTGATATGGTCAGTGTAAAAGGTTGGTGGTGTTCTCACTGTTGACACACCATGCATGTTTTACCCCATATAATGAGAGACTGTTTCATGTACCTCATACTGATGGTGCCATGAAGAGGTAAATAACACATGACAAGTATATAATGTTCTCTCTGATGTTGTCTTGACAAATTTCTCACCATTGGTAGTGGCTCATCACCCTCTAACAGTCTCCTGATGTTGGCCACAATCTCTCGCACATCATAGTTAGGAATCTTGGTGGACCAGCCTGTGCCAATACCCTCAGCGCCATTGACTAGGACCATGGGCAGGATGGGACAGTACCACTCAGGTTCAATCTTCTGGTTGTCGTCATACAGATGTGTCAACAAGGCATCGTCGTTTGAGTTGAATACATGGCGGGTGAGTGCACTGCAGAAGGAGAAGAAGGACAGGGTTAAACAAACAGTTGTTAAAAATACCAAAGCCTTGCCGACAAGGTGAGCAGTTCTTTTAACCTCGTTTGCTCTTTCAACAGCCAATTCCTCAAATTCCAATTTTTGGCACCACACGGTTCTGAGCAAAACAGCTAAATAGAAAAAAAAAAAAAGCACAGAAAGAAAGGGGAAGGGGAGGTGGAAGGGGACATGAGATGGTGTAATATGGTGCCTGACCACTTTTTTTCTCCTGATCTTCTGGTTTCAGTAAAATATAACTGAAGTGACCAGGAAACAGAAATAGCTATGACAAAGTATCACACCTTGCCAGAAAATCAAGTTGATAAGATCATTCTCTAAACAGCCAATTATTGATCAATGCCAACATGTGAGGGTTAACATGTCTTTCTTTCATACTGGATCTTATGACTAATTGTAAAATGAAACACAACTCAACTTTAAAAAATTGAATTGAAATATGAGCCTAACATTTCTTTCTTTTTTTGTTTTTTCAACAATTCTTACCTGAGCATGGTGAAGATGTAACGGGGACTGGCAGCATCTTTGCCACCATGGATACGGGTACCAAACTGACCCAGGGGCTGGAGGAGATTCAAATTGTTGCTGCCCACAAAATTTTGAGCCAAGTTGATGATGGTGCCCATTAGCGCATTCTGGGAAACAATAATTACACGATAATATTTTTTTTTTCTTAAATTCTAAAAAAAAAAAAAAAATGGTATTCAGGAGCTCAAGAAGACAAAAATATTTATAGCTTTCAATGCTGTTAAGAACTGCACTGAATAAGCAAACAGTGATAGTCTATGAGGGTTGCAAACTTCATCACATATCTGTGAGCAATTAAAGATTAAATTCTTTAAATCTTTCTTGTAATGGTTACTTGTGCTAAAAATCACTGGTGCAGTAAAGTCTAACTTTCTATGTTCTGCATTAGAGCTTAACAACTTTTGAGACTGCCAATTTTTCAAACAATCGGCCAGAAATACATATTATGTCAGCAACTGATATGATCACTATGGGAAAGTCTTTGTGATAACTAGGTTTCTAAACATTTAAAAAATTCTTGGAAAACTGCATTTTTTTTTGGTAATCAAATCACAGTTGCAGTTCATATCCGCAAATAACAAAGGTAACAATTTTTTGTTTTGTTCTGTTCCATAGATGTTGCTTGTCAGGAACATTCTAAAAAGTTTCAGCATATGGGCTAAAACGACATGACAACATTTCAAAGGCTTTACTGACCTCTCCATGATGATAGGCTGACTGTTCAGCCACAGAGCCTGCCAGCTGGGCCACTTTGATTTCTTTGTTTGTGAGATTCCTCTTGATACAAGTAAACATGACTTTCCTTTGACCTAAACAGAGAGATAAACCTCAGTGAATGCACCTATATATAATGACTTCTATGCTTCATTGGGAAGACGGAGATCCACATTTAAATTATCTTCAACGGCCAGGCTTATCACAAGAAGAGAAGGGAAACAAATTTTAAAAAGCAGAAAACAGCCCTTCAAAATTTCTCAGAAAAAAAAAAAAAAACTGACTCCCAAATTTGCTTCTCATCAAAAAAAAATAAAAAAAAAACAAAAAAAATGATAGAAAAAAATTCTGCCTTCCATTCATGAAATAAAAAGGATTTGACTTATGTTTCCACAACAGACATTGTACCAGATTACCGAGGAAACTACAGGGGGCACTGAATGCGAATGTCTGATAATAAAAGCAAAGATCAGTCTGGAATCTGAGCGAGTTGAGGGATGTACAGATCTGAATTCTCAATAGATTAGTACTCTTAATGTTAAAGGGGAAAAATGTTTCCCCTTTTCTCCGAGCACAAAAAAAAATTAAAAAATTCCCAAACACTGCACCTACCAGGTTTGAGTCCATCCATGAGTGCTGGAATGGATCGGATGATATCTGTGTTGCTGAAGAGAATCAGCTCTCTGTTAACAAAGTCACTGAAGGAGATGCTGCGCGTTTCCTTGCCATAAAGGTACAGCTGTGGGAAAACCATCGGAAAAACTGCTGCACTGGCTACACATATGCACAACAAACATGTACTTGACAAACATTACAGAACTGTGGCATATCTGATCCTTGTTTTTTTTTTGTTGTTGTTGTTTATAAATCTCAGTCATCCACTAATCAGGGAAAATCACATGGCAAAATAAATTTGGCTTCTGTAGCAAAACAACAAATGTTTATTTGTTAAAAAGAAAAAAAAAAACCTTTTCCCCACCAGCCTTGATTTACTTGAATGAAAAGATCAGATAGGACACATCCGGCACAAAATGTCTCCACATGACAACCATGCAAGCAATTGTCTGTTCAAGCAAACTATTTTAACTCTCAACAATGAATTACGTCACAAAGCACAACATAACAAATTTAATCCAGCTGAGGTAAAATACAGAGTGAAACAAAATCATTTTTATTCACATAACTTAATAACTAAGCTTATTTCTGAATTCTATTATATGAGATGCAACACAATGAAATGAGGCTCTTGTCAAATTTTGAGGATATGGAGATATTGGTATCACTGTAAAGATAAGATTATTCATTTCCTTTTTTGTGTGTGAAAAATAACTTGTTCTGTCCTAAGTAGAAGTTGAGATATTGGCAAATAAAGACGATGGGGGTGACCTATTGCTGCAGCTGAATTTATCGAGAAAATGGCCGATCACTTTAGTAAATCCTTATTATTCGATCTATTTCAGTTAATTGAAGCTGAAATGCATTTTTAGATTTACAGGGATGTCAATCTGTCTACATGAAAAAGTAGGACAAGTTCCTAGTAGCACATAAAACTGAAGTCTGTTAATGATAAATAATACCAAATTTGGGGCCAAAAGAGAAATTATTGACAGCCAAACAGTAGGAATTCCTACTAAAGTAGGAAATTTGACATCCCTGGATATAGAAGGGTTTGGTGAAGAAAAAAAAAAAAAAAAAAATGCGTTAAAAATTCGTTCAGTGATGAAAAACAACCGATTTCTATGATCGGCTCAGTTTGACAAGCACTTGATTTCATCGTGTCGAGTCTCATATTATATCATTTTCCGTTTCTATATACTTATGATTTCTCAACAAATCAGAAGCATCTATACTTTTTTTTATGCTCCAGGAGACTGTTACTCTACCCCATCCTTTCCTTAAAACAGACCCAAAAACAATGACCACAAAGGCTAAGCTGTTATGACTTCCCACAGCAGTCAGTGACCATAAGGAGCCATATTATGTCAGCAACTGATATGATCACTACGGGACAGTCTTTGTGATAACTAAGTTTCTAAACATTTAAAAAATTCTTGGAAAACCGCATTTTTTTTTTTTTTTTTTGTAATCAAATCACAGTTGTAGTTCATATCCACAAATAACAAAGGTAACTTAATTTTTTGTTTTGTTTTGTTCCATAGATGTTGGCAAAGCTGTTATGACTTCCCACAGCAGTCAGTGACCATAAGGAGCCTTTAGTGTAACACCAATGACATATGAGAGCCTCACCTCTGGTAATCCCATTTCAGCCCTCCTCTTCTTCTCCACCATGTGGTTGGTCAGCCATTCCTTCCTCTCCTCCACTTTCTTCTTGCTAAAGGCCAGGTTGATGGATGTGTCATCTTCCCCACCACTGTAGTGGAAGGGGATGCGGTGACGCTGCATGTCGCTGAAGTATTCCTTGGCCTCCTTGGATGTGGAGGTACCCAAACCTAGGGACAGGGCAGGGGATAAAATAAGAAACATGGTAAGAGCTGCTCTTCAACTCACTGAATTTTCAAAGTAATAACAGTAAATTTTGAAACATGATGTAACTCAAAACCATTACATAAGATGATATTTCTAACACTACAAGGAATGCTAAAACATTTATGTCATTTGACACTGGGAAAATGAGTTACATGCCAAAATTACAGGGAAGAAAATACTCCTTCACAGAATAGCCCTCTGCAGGCATTGGAAAGCATAACATTTCATTTCATCATCAACTCCTTTTAAGTTTTTTTTAAAAATAAATAATATTTACACATGCTCTGATGACAAACTTCCCAAGAGATTCTGCTGATAATTACAAATGGAGGAGAGGAGGAAAGGTGCTTTGGGCAAAAATAAAAACGAAGTCGTTAAATCGAGAAACAACACCTTTGTAGTACTTGATCTTATAGGTGTGCCAGTTATCTGTTCCTCTCTTCCACTCCTCAAATTCTGGCATACTGTAAAAAGATCTGTCTACTTTGCCTTTGGTGACCTGTACAAGTATACAAAAATTGGGAAAGAGAAAGGGTCCAATTATTTTTAATAGTAGCAAACTGTCATGGTTCTTAATATTCTTTGGCTGAAACTCTTTCTACATGGAACTCTTCTTACAGAGATCCAGGTTGTTGAGACCAGTGCTGTTTTCTGCAACTGAAAATCTTTCATGTTTCTCTTTATTCTACTACAATTAAAAGAATACTACTTATTTGCAGGGTTTGCTATATGCGATGCTTCTTTGCCTGAGATAAACTTTGGGATTGAATGTAGTTTGCACTGATAATCAAAACAACTTAATACACATGAATTTAAGATCCAAATTTCAGCATTTAATCCACCTCTCAAAAATTAAATTTCATAATTTTGCATACCCCTCCATGTTCAAAATTATCAAACTGTAATCTTCAGGACTACAAGTGATGGGCTGACTTGGCCTTGCAGAACCCGAAGGATATCTGCCATACATGATGTCATACATCAAAATTGACAACAGCACCCTGGAACAAATTACTCTAGAATTGTAGCGATGTTTCCTTCCAAGGATTATCAAACTTTCAAAAAGTCATCATTTTTAAAACTTTCATACTATAACTCTGAATCCACATCTCAAATGGCCATTATGTAAAGAAAAAAAAAAATATCACTTACCTTGACAATAGGTGTGATGAACTCCTCCACAAAGTTGTGACGCAGCAGGCTGGGCCAGAAGTGGTGGATGAAGTTGATGAGGAGACCTTTGATGTGGGAGCCGTCCTGATCTTGATCTGTCATGATCATCATTTTGCCATAGCGCAGCTGGCTCAGCTTAGTGGGATCATCATAGTTCTCTTTGAAATGCAGACCCAGGATCTTGATGATGTTGTTGATTTCTGCATTGTCCATGATCTGAAAATAGGAAACAGACATAGTAACATTGTTACATGTGCTGGGCTTGTCAGCAGATATCCCACACTCAACTTCCAGGCGACACTGTCTGATTTTTCATTTCAGTTTTATAAAACCGAAAGAAAGAATTCACTCAGAAAATTCCTGTTATGAGAACTGCAATGATTTGGCTCCTTGTATACTTCTGTAATAAATTTCAAAACATCCAAATATTTGTAATGCTGTTGAATTTTCTGCTGCAAAATATATGCATGGACAAAATTATATTTGAAGAATATTGAAAAACATCAACAGTGCACATTGTCGAC
Organism: Peronia verruculata; assembly: GCA_038406235.1. Taxonomy (NCBI): domain Eukaryota; kingdom Metazoa; phylum Mollusca; class Gastropoda; order Systellommatophora; family Onchidiidae; genus Peronia; species Peronia verruculata. The sequence goes on from JBCAUA010647938.1 coordinate 11,557, forward strand.
TTTAAATTAATGTACTTTTTCGCATGACAACGGTCACTAGACCCTAGAATTCTGTTTCTTTACCATGAATATTAGATCTTATTATGTTAAGATAAAATTGATTTTAAAATTTACCAGAAGAGGGGTGGCTATGAAGCCTTTTCACTTTCAAAATGGTCATCTAAAGTAGGCCAGGAGTAGAGACAAAATGCCAATTTTAGTACAAACCTGTTTGTGAGTGGCTTCTCTGACATTGAGTAGTTTACCCCTGAGAGGAAAGACTCCGTAGCGATCTCTGCCGATCACACCCAATCCTGCCACAGCCAAAGACTTGGCTGAGTCTCCCTCAGTCAGGATGAGGGTACAGGAGTGTGAGTTGCGGGTGCCGGCATCGTTGGCATCGTCCAGCTTGGGGATGCCCTTCAGCTTAGAGTGTTTGGAGGCGTGGCATTTTTTGTTGAGCTGTGCTTGGGCTTTGAATTTCATCCAGGACAAGATGCTCTCCACAATGCCACACTTGCTCACCTGTGCAGCAAGACGTGTCAATGATACAAAGACATTATGTTCTGAGACTGATCACATGCATGATAATAACATTTAACAGATGTCTTACACGTCTTTCTTCAACAAATGTGTTATGAACTAGATTTGTTCTAAAACTGATTATATTTGTAAAATACATTTTTTTGTGGGTTTATGTCAATTGATCTAAGACTGATAGTAAACAGAAATGATAAGATTCAACACATATGCCATGAATTGTCTTGTTCTGAAACTAATGATATTTTACAATAAAAATCAGATGCAATGAATACCAAATAACCTAGTCTTGAGCTCCGAAACACAGTGAGGATCACCGACAAAATGATTTTCATGTCTCAACGGATGTCATAACAATATGACAGAACAAGTTTTTCATTATATCCAGGTACACGAGAAGGCAGTGAAACAAAAAAATTTGTCATTTGAAACCCAAATGTCACTATCTCCAGAACACAGAGCTCTCTGGAAAATGAAATCTCAACTCAGTCTCAATTTCATAAGCGAGTCTTATTCAATGCCACCTTTTCTTCCTGAGATTCCCTTTGAGTAAGTAAATATCATCCGACCTGTCAAAGATTAAAACGTCATTTACCTGAGTGATAAATTTTTCAGAGAGCTGGCACTTTGAGCCAAAACTCTTGGCTTGCTTGGTCATGTTCTCTTTGGTCTGTGAGTCAAAGGTTGGGTTTTCAATCAGACAGTTGACAAACACCCAGAGGTGATTCTTGACCTGGTGGACAGAAAAAACAACAACAAAATCTTTCATTCCGAGATGATAGATAAAGTATATGAATGTTATGTGCATACTATGGGTTTGACGATACATCAGCACAAACAAAGCAACATTGTGCAATGCTATTTACAAACTATTTTTCATCTTGGTAACTTACCCATTTTGAATCTCATATGGTATCCTCAGCATAACAAAAACAAGAAATACTTTTATTCAAAATGTGATCCAATGAATCAACCACCAAATAGTTCATTCATTCACTACTGTAGACCAGTTGTCCTTTGGGGCACCTCAGAAGATCTAACAACCAGCTTCCTCCATTCCTCCTTGTTCTCTGCCTTTCTCAAGGTGTCTTTAAGCTCCAGACCCATCCACTCTCATATGTTGTCATCCCTTCTATTTTCTTTTATCTGCCTCTTCTTTTCCCGAAACGGTATCCTGCAAGATCATCTTTGCAAGGCCTGAAGATCGCATGACATGGCCATACCACATCAGTTTAGGCTGTTTTACTACAGTTAGAAGATTGGAATATGGCCCAATTTCATTCTCAGTTCATTTCTTAACTTTATTCGTAATGTGATCCCTATATGTGATGCCAAGAATTTTGTGAAAGTATCTCATTTCCACAGCATTAATTCCATCCGTGTCCACTGTGACGGCCCAAGTTTCACATGCGAATAGTTACAGGTAGGTTATTCACCGATTAAAGATGCAAGTATTTCGCTGCACTCACCTGGAAAGGTTTGATGTTGACCCCTCCTTTGTTCTTCTTTCTGACTACTTCGATGAGTTTGCTGACACACTGATCAGCTATGTATTCTACATGACGTCCACCCTGAGAGAAAGAAAGAGTTTGTGCTTTTTTTTTATTCCCACTACAGATTCATATTGAAAAATTAAACATCAGATCATGATTTACAGACAATTTAGAAAAGACCGAAAGATCAAAATGCAAAATTTCACAATATCTTCTTCATTGTCACATTCAGAATCTGCACTAATTTTATACAATAATTTTCAACATTCTTACATTCGATTTTTTAAAAATTTTTGACAACTTCAAATGCATCCTGGAAGGTTCTAGTTAAGACATGCTCAGAAAAAGAAACAAAAGAAAAACAAAAGGGGGGGTTGGGGAAACAATATTCAAATTAAAACTAATTGAAACAAAGAGAGAGAGAACAAGAGAAAGGCAGTGACATTTGTAACATTAATTACATACAAAATAAATCGGCTGCCATTTGGTACTTTTATATGAATTGCTCACAATGAAAATGTGACAATTTATTTGGGGCAAAAAGAAGACTGATAAACAAATAGAAATTTGGAACACAAGAAGATAAAACATGAGAGTCGTAAAGACAGTTATAATAATTATAAATAAATATGAAAAAACTATGGAAAGAAGAACAATGAGCTGACACATTCAGTATTTTCATCATAGGACTAGCCCAGATCTGACAACAGAAGTCAACTGTTGTGCAGCATACTAAGAACCTGTAAAGTATTTTGGTTACGAAGCGCCTCTGACCTACCTTGGTGGTGGCAATACTGTTGACAAAACTGACTTGCTGGAAACCTTTGTCACTCTGAGCCACTGCAATCTCCCATCTCTCATTCACAGCCTCGTGCACCAGCTTGAGTGGAGCCCCGGCATCGTCTGTCTTGTCCTTCAGGTACAGGTCAATGTAATCTTTGAAGTTTTTCACCTGGGTATCAAAGGTAACATTCATTATCATCACGATGAAAGACTATGTGACCAGGGATGTTAATCAAGCTAAATGAAAAAGCAGGAAAAGTTCTTGGCATATTCTTTAGCAACATGTAAAACTGATGTACGTTAATGGTAAATAATCCCGGATTTGGGGCCCAACAGAGAAATGACTGACTGCCAAAAAGTAGGAAATCCTACTAAAGTAGGAACTTTGACATCCCTGGTGTGACAAAAATAGTCAACATTTTCTTTAAATTTAATGGGCATTATATTCTATGAACACAGCTATCGTCAACAAAATTTTAAAAATAATTAGCAGACCTAATGAAGAATCATGACTTTCGTAGCATAAGTGAGATCCATTTCACCATAGATCACAGGTGAAATTTATATGTGGCAGAGTAATAAAAACATTAAAAAAATTAAAATGAGACAATATTCATCCCCTGCAGCCTGTGTTTCAACAGCAGAGTAATCAGTATGATGAAAATTTAGTTATCTTTGATTTTCTCACAACACTATTCAGAACTTGCCATTTCTTTATTTAAATATTCCCTATGGTTGGTCTACATGAACAGTGATATTTTTTTCTGTTTGATAAGATAACTCAAACTCAGACAAACAATGAGGTCATGTTAGTTCTATCCTTACTACAGCTAAACATTTGTTCATGCTGCTTGAGAAGATGATAATCCTACCTCTAAGCTTAGATTGGGGAAAAAAACAACAACAACAAGAAAAACAGGCCTGAGATTTAACATTCGCCAACGGCCCCTAAAAATGGTGTCTAGCGAACTCGATTTACGGCACTACTTGCCCGGCTGGCGACCTAAAAAAAAACCGCCAATAGTAGAGATTTCGTACAGTTGTATTTTAATTTTTTTTTTTTAAATTCTAAGTTTAAACCAAAAAAAAAAAAAAAAAAGAATCTTGTCTCAGATGTGGAGTGTGTCTGGAGCTATTATCTGTCTCAAGCGGACGACGCGAGTGTCGCGTCGCCACCCCGCCTCCTCCACAACCGAACGACGAACCCTCGCTAAACACTAAGCACCTTATTTCGTTTCGTTAAGTTTCGTTCAGTTTTATGGGTAACTTTTTGAGTTATGGAAGGTAAAAGGTGCGAACTTCGAGGGATGCGAATATGATTACTGTTATGATATAACTGGGCAGTATATCAATAAAAACAGAGAATAAAGCTGTTTTCTAAAAATAATCAGCAGAAACAGTGTTGTTATTGAAAGTATTGTTTA
>JBCAUA010648048.1:0-15774 GCA_038406235.1 Peronia verruculata
GGGAGTTCCCCTCAGGTGTCAAATTGACGGGTGATTTATTACGCGCCGGCCGGCGAACTAAAGGCACGCTGTGGGCCATTTTGCACAGCCGTGAGTAATGGAAGACAAGAATGTCCTTTTCCAATCAATAAATCAGAAAGGGAAAAATAGCTTCAGGTAGGTACAGGTACCCATCGATGAAAGGTCTCTACATAACATAATTCTAGTTTCCAAGAGGCAAAGAGTGTAATCGAAAATAACTGCCGCAACCTCGACAAAGCACTTAATGAAATACAGACTATAAAAGTGATAACAAACATAAAATTTATGTCGCTCTATCTTCACTTTTTGACTAGTTGGAAACATATATTATGTCATATGAAAGAGGGACAGTAAATCTACCTTATGATATAATTATTTCATCAGTCATTTGCCCAAACAGGTAGATTTTTGAAAATCATGTTGTCCTATCTCCTGTGTGCAAAAAGAGTTGGTTAACATAAAACATCAATTTTCTTAAACTGACAAAGATGGAAATAGAGTACCAAGAGAACTGAGCTCAGGACGTGTTCACAATATATTTGTACGTCTCAATAATTTTCCTTTTGTACCCTCTGATAAAGAGTACAACAATAAAATATAAATAAGGGAAACATAAAAGGGCACAGTATATACAATACTAAATTGGTCCAGTATGTTGTGTTGGAAGGAATAGTGACTGAATCAGGCGTTAAGGTCAACAACCGGAAGGAAGGCAAAACCGTAAGAAATCTGCACGGATCAAATTCAAGTAAACTTTCGAACGTGATGAATCATGTCAGAGACATTTTCTCGATCACGATATTTGTCAAGAATCTGAGCTCGGAAACGTTGATTTTTGCAGAGAAGATCGCTGACGTCATACAGAAAAGATAAGCAGTATTAATATGTACAATTATCAAATTCCCGAAAAAAACGAAAAACAGAGAACATAACATACACTATTTATGCTTCATATTACATTCTCATTCACAAATCTTATAGAGAAAATCACTATACAAGAAAACAAAAAAGAAAAAGCACTAAAAATGGTTGAAAATAAAACCGCATCTTCTATCGGATAAAAACAACAAATTAAGTATTATACTTTGAAATCACAAAAGAAGCTGTGCTAATTTTCTGAAGTCACAAACACTTCCAGACACTTTGAAATCACATACATTAAAAACTTCTCGAAATATTTTTTTAACGGCACACGGTGAACAGTTTTTTGAAGTCCAAACTTGGTATCATCAGTGGACGAAGGAAAATGATCGGCGGTTTCTGTGTAAGCGCTCACAACTCTAATCAATCTCTCTCGTCACATCAGCGGCGTGAACAAGAACTTTTTCCCTCCTCCTCGTGGCCCGTCCAGCTCAACTTGTGAGGTCGCGGGCTGAGGGCTCGATGGCGACACTGGGAGACCCGGGAGAGGAAGAGAAAGAGCAGGGTAGGGAAAGACATGGGATGGCGAGGGTGAGTACAGTCATGCAGTGTCCTCCTCTCTCCTGCCGCCGCTGGCAGAGGGAAGGTTGCTGTCGCACGTTCGCACCAACGACAGCGGCAACATTATCATCATCATTGTGCGGGCAGTTCGTCCTGTTGTTCTTTTGATTTTTTGCCTGGATTGGACGTAATATCACTGTTTGTATTCACCACTGAATCATGTTAGGAGCCACGCAACAGTAATTACAGGCATATTGCTATTGAATAACAGCATGGTCTATACGTGTAATTGTAGAGATATCGATTGCACATATTGGGTATTCAGGACTCTCACTGAATCCGAGTAGAAATGAGTGTTTTCTGAAACCAGACTCCCATAGATAAAGAAAGTGGCAGAAGGCAATAGCGTGAAATAAAGTACAAACTTTAAACAGCCAGATAGACAGGCTCCTGGATCAAATCCACGAAGAATGAGCTGAAGATATGCAAAAGAAGACACACGCATGGATGCTTATGTGAAGCAGAACAGGATTGCAAGGACAAACTTGTCCCAATCAAGATCAGCCAGCTGGGACTGTGATCTATACCATGGGAGAGCGGCTGGAAAGGGCAGGGTAAGGTAGGGTAGGTGAAATATTACATAATCTGAAAACTTGATAAAAAAAAAAAATATATATATATATATCTGACTTAAGTCGTATCCCTAATTATCTCCGAAAGATGTCCGTCTGGGGAGAGTCAGAGCCCACAAACTCTGAGTCGCAAAAAGAGATGAATGACTTCCGGGTGGTTTGAATGTTGTTGACCATGTTGACATTGAACAAGTCAACGATTTTGATACAAGAGAGTTGAGGGAATGAAAATGAGGCCTCTCCTCTCCCCTCCCTCCTTGTCGAGTCCCCTCACCACCCCCTCCCCGCATCTTCCCCTCTCGCCTCAGCCATGTTATTAACGAAAAAGTTAACATATTGAAACCGCAGGACCAAAATCCTGATTTGCACATGTAAGGGGGGGGGGGTATTAAAAAAAAAAAGCTGCTGATTAAGGTAGAATCAAAACATTCTTTGATCTGTAAACTTTAATATCTGATAATAACCAGGCAGCAAGAATCATATCTCTGTTTCTCACCAATAGCAAGAGCTCAATATGGGATTTGAAATAGAGGCTAAAAGACAGAAGAAAAAAAATGTGCATCACCAAAATAGATCTAGATCCATTCGTTCAGTCGTCTAGGCGCAGCCATCTTGACATCTGTTGGTGTCAAAATCTCGAAGCACAGGGTATCTCCAAAAAAATAAATAAATATGTTTAATTTTACTGTACAGTGATCAAAGTCAGGAGATTATTAAAAAAAAAAAAACTTTACTTAAGCTACTAGTCTTCTTTACATCGATTCTAGTCTAAACAAAAACAACGACAAAATAATCCAAGTACCGTCGGACACATTCGCACAGCGCGGTAACAGCAGTTGTGAAACGCATGGGACGGAGAGATCTACATCCGGCTTAGTCTTAATTAATAGTATCACTCACGAAAGGTATCACTGGCAGCCAGCCATAATGAGAGTATTCAAAGGGAAAAATAGTACAGGTTCCATCATATTCCTACCGACAAAGATTCAACAGCACCTGGCGTCTTCTGTCTTATAACAGGAAATATCCGCCTTTGCCATCTAACTGTGACCTCTTTTTTCCTTGAGCTGATGATTTTCAGTCTAATCCCTCTGTGTTGAGAATACAGTCATGCCTTTGTGTCTATTTTTGTTCCCTCACACACTCATTTGGGGAAAGTCAAAACATAGCAACTAACAATTCTATTGTATAAGAATCATAATGTATTCATTAGACTGTCACCTTATGTATCCGTTTCCAATCCACTCTCCATAGGTTGTTGTGATTAAAATCAAACAAAGAGCACATTTCTTCCATCTCCTCGCCCTCCATATTAATCTTTCCCCCTTTCTTTGTTTATAAATATCAGCCACTTGCTGTGAAAGGGTCCAGCAACTACAACACGATTTTTCTCAGCCCTATGGATTTTCATCATGGTTCTGAAATGGCAATTGATAATGGTGAGAAAGGACAGAAATAGAGAAGGAGAATGAAAGAGAGAAGTACGGAAAAGAAAGAAAGAATGGAAGAAAAGGGAAAGAAAGAAACAAAGACACAATGAAGGAAGGAATGAAAGAGATAAATAAGGAAAGAAAAAGTCCTATCTCACATAGCACACCTGAGCTGAAGGCTGCAGCGGTTTATACGATACGATCAATGCATTCTGGTGCTCCTGTCAACTAAGATTTCTGAGCACTGTGACACCAATGCTTGTGATATAAAGCCTTCTTTCACTGCAAGGTTTATCGTTTCAACTCTCTTCCTATCCATTGTTGTTGCTTTTTCGTGCAGTGAATACAGAGAGTAAACCGCTGTGGAATAAAAGCATTACACGACTCCTGTAAACCTGAGCTTACGGCATTCTAAAAATAAAGAAGGAGGGAGGGGGGGGGGGGGGAGTACACAGCTGTTTACAGGAGCGCTGACATAAAGGCCAGAGCATGTCCATCGATTTCCTATGCAATCTTGATATTGTTAATGTCGCGCGCATTACCGATCACTCGATCTGTATGAGATGGAATTCAAACACACATGAATAGGAATAAAACTCCTGAAAAACTAATACTTCGTGATTGAGAGATGAAATGGAACAGACACATAATTTGACAGGGAGATCTTTGATAACCAAGCTGACAGACCACCCGACGGACATACAGAGATGCACAGGCGAAGGCAGACTGCCCTCTAAGTCTTACTTTACCATACAGTAGCAGTTCTATGAAACTTTACTGTTAAATAAAATGCCCTGTGACGCTAAGTGTAAGCAACATAATAACGTTGGTGTTTAAAACAAGCAATAACTGTAAGCTTTCAATGGGTTAAAATGCATGTACTTATTTTCACTATAGTGTGCATTGATTCTATTTATTTCTAGTGTAATCATAGCAAAGACCTTTTAAGAGTAGATGAAAAATTAATGGGTTTATCAAATGCTTGCTTATATCTGTACAGTGTTTACTCCGACCGCGGCTTGAAAACGCTCAGCGCTAGCAACAGCAACAACGATAATAATAACATCAACAACAATACCCATAATCACAATGACCACAACAAATAATGACAGAACTTTGACACTCAAATAGCTTACCAGTTGTTGCAAAACAACAAGTAGAACAGCAGCAAACAACAAACAGATCATTAAATGCAAAAAACAGTTCAGATCAAATGATCTCCGCCTTTAAACAGTAAAATTAAATAAAATGATTAAATGTGTCAAATGAAATGAGATTTGTGAAATTCCTTAATCATTCATTTACTCAGTATTGGTAAATGTCGAAGCTATGTGAAACACACATTTATCTACATCTTCATCCCACGAACTTTTTGCTTCTTAGGCATAAAGCCTGATGCTGCCTTTGTCCAATGTTGTAATGGCGGCGATGGCTCTTTCCATATCACTGAAAGTTAAATTTCCTCCCTGTTCCTCACATATATAGTAATGCCATATTGTCGCTCACTCCAAAACCATCGTTATTCATAACAACTGAAACCTCACTGATCAGATGTTAAAAATCATTAGCAAGATTGGTGACACTGTTTCTGAACTCAAATTAAGAACTGAAGGATAACTTTGAACACAGCAAACACTGAAAATTGATCAGTCACATACCCCCCCCCTATCACGGTGCATGCTGCCATATCGAAATGAATCGAAAGGGACAAATCAAAGTGGCAGGCACCATGATTTCTCCCTGACATTTGCAGGCACCATAATTTCTCCCTGACATATTTACTAACACACAAATACCTCCTGCCATCTGAATGTGTCTGCACTCTACAAGAACTGGAGACCGCGATGTCTTCGTGTGTCCCAGCATTTTGTTGTTCTCGCAAACTTCTTCTGGTACAGTTTAGTCTACATAGCGATACAACTGACTATAACAACGAAATTTCTTTTGAAAATAATAAAGGCTTTGATAAAAGCTAGTAACTTCATTGTTGTATCCGATAATTCCAATGACATACAACCTGCGTATTATAGACATTTGGCTCCCTTCGCCATCCCAACTGTCCCCTGTCTCATGTCTCGGAAAAAACAAGCAAACAAACAAACTAACAACGACAACATACATTTAATCTCGTTATACTCCGGCTTGGAAACGACTTCGCACACAATGACGACATTTTGATAACACTTTTATAAACTCTTCGAATTTCAGCTTGAAACGATAGGACTCATGAAGGCATTATGTTAGCTTTATTAAATTTTTGTTAAAACTCAGCATATTTCAACTTGAAAACACACCCGCACACAAACAAAGAAGAGGTTTTGTTCATTTCTTCACATTTTCACCGTGTCTGTCACAGTTGTGGATTGACAAAGGTAAGTTTACGTCCACAAGATCATACTCGTATGTTCAAGCTATTTACTGTGATGACCTAGGAGGCAAAATAATAAACTCACAATATGCCTCTTTTCCTCTCCGTCGGACCCCACCATCTACCTTCAACTCACCGACACATCCATTCTATCTCTGCAGTTATATTAATAATAATATAATTAACAGTATATATATTAATTATTTTTAATTAATATATATACTATTGATTAATTACACATACACACAACTAAATAGCCTTTTGCAACTTTTGTATATAAATAACACTGAGCACATTAGACACTAACAATTGGCTTGTCACAGCACAACTCTGACACAATGTCGCAAGACATTATTAAATCACATCAAGACTTAATCAAGGAATATCATGACATAAAACAAATAACCCATATTTAGCATTATCGATATGAACATGATTGTGTTTACGTGAATGTTCCCAAAAAAACGAAAAAAAAAAACTATAAATAATAATAACAATAATAATAATAATAAATAAATAAATAATAATAATAATAATAAATTCGTTTGAACACAATAATACAGATAATGACACCGTCAATTATGGCCTCACAATTTGACAAATCACTTGATGATTTGTTAAAATGTGAGTCCATAAAAGGCAGTACTGTCATACTAGAATGGCAAACCAATGGTGTGTTTTTAGAAAAGCAGCAAGCAAAAGTAAAGCGTATTCTCTTTCAGTTGGACTATAACAGGACAGTAAACTGGACGCCAAAAATAACGATGGAGAGAAGATGGACATTTGGCACTCAGGAATGGACACGGAGAACACCAATTTTGCAGAGATCCAGGGCTTGGTAAAACATTGCGGCGGTTGGAGAACCATGTTTGTTTGCTTTTCTTAAGCCTTTCAATCCTGAGCGAGTAGGATTGTCTCGCCTTGGAGTAGGTGCCTGATTTTGGTGAGAAGTTTTGTGGGTAGAAATTTGGAACTTTTGCGGGGACAGTGGCACGCAGTCTACTCTTTCATCGATTTTTTTAATGTGCCTAACCTACACACGAAATATATTCGTCCTTATCCGAGAAGGCCAGACGTCAGGCTTCCCTACCCAGAGGAAGTAAGGGGACCGTGGAGTCATTGAAAAATTTCAGGTTTCAATCTTCTGCCCTTCCATCCCCAGTGTAGGACCCGCGAGTCGATCCCTCACCAGCAAAAACTGCAGGACTGCAGCAAAAGTCCTCACCGCCGTCAGTTGTTTTCTCCATGTGCAGACGCCAAACCACAGAGCCACTGAGCCCGGAGAACATTAGTGCACAATTCGTCAGGAGGCGTCCAGAAGATATGACCCCACACGGGGATTCAGGCCTAAGAAGAAAAAAGAAGAGGAAGAAAAGGACGTTGTGCACAAATAGGCATCTGGAAAGTGGATAGCACGCCAGTTAAACCTTCGGTTCTCATCATCACCTCCAACCTCTCCGGCACGGATTTTGTATATCTGGGTAAAGATTGTAAAATATTGCTAGGAACTGGGTTCTGGACTCCCTTGTGCATTATTATAAGTACGAGGAAAACAACAATACGACGGACAAAGCAAAAGAAAAAGAAGTCATGGATTAGATTGTCAGAAGGAGCTAGAAAAAAAAAAAAAAAAGGGCAAAGACAAGGATGAAAAGAAGAGACGTATAAATGAAGACACAATTTTAGAAAAACGAGAGAGGGGGAGGGGAGGGCGCAGTGGTTCTGTGGTATGGCGTCTGCTCTTGGCTCTTGGAGAAAAGAGGCGGAATCGATTTGCGGGTCCTGCATCGGTTGATGGAAGGACACGAAGATTGAAACCCGCATTTTTTCAGTGACTCAGTCTAGCCTTCTCGGATAGGGCGAATATATTTCGGAGGTCCCATGTGTACGTTACCCATGTTGAAGAACCCTTGGCAGTTCAAAATCGATGGAAGAGTAGGCTGAGTGCCGCTGTCCGGGCAAAATTTCCAAATTCCAAATTTCTACCCACAGAATTTCTCAGCAAAAAATTGGCAACTTCTGAAAGCCGAGATAATCCTACTTTCTTAGGATGAAAGGCTTAAGAAACACAAAACGAGAAGCAAAGAACGAATGAAATAAATGAATAAATAGACAATTGAAGAACATAGGAAAGAAACAAGGGCGACCGAATGAAAGAGCAAGACCGGCAGAAAGAAAGATGGAAAAAAGAAAGAAGGAAGACAGCATGAAAGGAAAAAGAACGCAGAACAAGAGAAGAGCGGAAATATAAATAAAAGGCAGGCAAAAAGCAAAGAGAGAGAATCCAGAAAATGCCACCTCATGTGCCACACCTGAAATTTAATAGAGAAACAAGAAGTCATCAGTCTCTAAACACGCAGCGAACGGCTGTTGTTATGGACTGGGGGGCAGAGGAAAGGGGCTGTCCGCTTTATGATATTTGCAGCCCGAGTTTTCTAAGTACTGGCTGACCACGGCAATACCTCCCATCTTTTTACCTAGCTGCATTTTGTTTTTCTTGCTTGTTGCGAGGCAATCTCGGCGTTGTTCACTGATGCAGGTATAAGGCACAAGCTGCTTTTCAAAACATTGGAGAAGATGTTTTTTTACAATTTTACAAAGGAAGACTATACATCATTTAGGAAATAGGAAGTTAATGATAGCTTTTGAGAGCTAAAGCTTAAATGACCGCTGGTTCGGATAAGTAAGTATGTTGTATCTTCGGTGAATCAACAATTCAATCCTTTTTTCGAAGTTATCAGTATTTTTGTTACCGTAGAAATGAATTAGTTTCAAGGAAGTGATCTTGTTCTGCCATTTACACATTAAGCTCAATTATGTCTGAATAATATTATTTCCGAGTTTGATGAAAAATAATGAATTCCATACTGTTTATCAAGGTGACAACATAAGGTCTGTGGCTCGTATCAGTAAGAATAATGCAAGGCCGCTTTGAAGAAAAGTGAAAATGTTTCTAATACTGCATGATTAAAATGATTGCATCTGTAAAAAGATTGTATGAAAAAAAAAATTCTGTGAATTTTTGAAAAACGAATTATTTCTTTGGGCCCTTTACAAGGTCTGTGTTTCATCAAGTTTCTGATTAGGAATTTCTGATAAAAAGAACACATTGCAATATAACGTATAAGCTCAACAAACTCTGATAAGATGATGGCCTCACATATTTACATTTTGTAGAGTCGTTGAAAAGCTATGTTCATGAAGAATATGTTCATTGAGAATATTATATTGCTTTAGTTAAGGCATTATATGGTGGTAAAGGAGTATTCCAAACCTGATCCTTTGCTATCTTGGCCAGTTTTTACAGTTATCTACAGCACTTAGGTATTTTGACAGCTAAACAATTGAACTCTGGCAATGCAGAAGACAGCACAAAGCTTTCAAAAGGTAACTGGTTATGAAGACGGACAGGGAGAAGGAAAGAAGTCTGTAATTAGGCAGCAGTCGAAATGACTGGTTATCAACAGGTACAGAGATAAATAACGCTTGAGAACAACAATAACAACAACAACAACAAATAATAGGAGTTTAGTTTCCGAGGACGTCTCTAGTCATTCGCCACAAATATTTAACACTTTAGAATCCAGTGCAGATGTGGCCTTTATCTAGATAGAATACTGAACGTATATCATACGATTGCCTTTTATAACTTTTTGCAGGCATTTATAAAAAAAAAAAAAAAAAAGAAAAGAAAGTTAATGCTTCACTCCTTCCATGAAAGATCAAACATATCGAGCCAGTTGAGAACAACCCAGAGGGATCCCAATCCGACGACATTACTCTATTCTTTCTGGGCCCACAAGGGTTAATGACGGATGCTTAAGAAGATGTAGAATTCTTTCATTTCGTGGATATAATAAACAAGCACACACCTTTACACACACACACTCACACATTGCACACACAAATTTGTCAACACATTCACAAATACGATTTCAGTTATTAAACCGATATATGATGACATCGATACAGTTATCATGTTCAACTTCGATCTTGTTGACAGGAGATGTTGCCATAAGGTTCACACAATTTTTTTTTTTTTTTGTGGAGCAGATATGTCCTGAAAGTAATCAAAAAGAAGAGCGGCTGAACGGTAAATCGTTGACCACCTGTAGAGACGTCATTATGGTGACACTAGAAGAAATCATTACCTGGAAATGAAAAAGCAAAAGCTATATCAAGATTCGGGTCAAGTGGCAATCTTTGTCCGTGATCCCTGTCTTTCAAAGATTGGTGGGCGTGGATGATGATGATGATGACGCCAGTTCATTATCAGTTATATGGTGAGAACAAAGAAAATGGAAAATGGTATTAAAAGTTGCAAACTATGCAAAAAAAGGACAACAGTGCCACAGGTAGGTAAACTACGCTAAAATGGACAAGGATGTCGGGGTTTGTAAACTATGCTCTTATTGCTGGGTGGGAGTGTCTGAAAAATCATGCACATATGAAAAACAACATGATGAAATCAGGCGCTCGTCAAACTGAGCCGACCGGAGAAATCACGTCTTTTTCAACAGTGAATGAATTGTTAACGTCATTTCACAGAATCCCTCTATATCAATCTAATAATGCATTTCAGAATTCAATTTACTGAATTAAATTGAGTAAAAGCCCAAAAATTGGAATTTAATGGCATGACGTAACAAGGATTGATAAGGATTTACAAAAGTAGTCGGCCATTTTCTCAATCAATTCAGCTGCAGCAATAGGTTACCCTCATTGTCTCTGACTGTCAATATCTCACCTTCTACTTAAGGTAGAGCAATCACATTTTTTACACACAGGAAGAAAAATGAATAAACTTTACAGTGATACCAACAACTCACTATACTCAAAATTTGACGAGAGCCTGATTTCATCGTGTGGCATCTTATATAAGGCCAATGACCGCTCCAACTACATGTACACTGAAATTTTGTACTGACCGAAAAAGCACACAGAGTGGAGACAAAAGGAGGACTAAGGAGGATAACAGTATCACAGCAAGATATCAGAGCACTCATAGTATGGAATGTGATAAGTATCTGATCATTTTTATAACACGTTATTTTAACAGTCATTCACATGCAAATTATGATGACCACAACTTGCAAAGACTGGCATCTTGACACCATTAGGGTTAAAATTAATTTATAATTTTCACTTTTGTAATCGTCTTCTAATACGCTCTCTAAGAACTGCCGTAACGCTGTGTGACATTTAGTGACACTGGAAACTGTAAGTAATAAACAAATTCAATCTGCCCGATCAGTATTTGCATAGCTCAGAATAAGAATTTAAAGATGGCCACTTTTTCTCCACCCACACTTACCCCACAAGCTTAGGGTTAATGGTACTATTAACCATTTAACCCCATCTAACCAGATGGTCTTTTCTTGGCTACAAAAGGCCTCTCACTTTTCCACATGATTTACTCACAGACCATGCTATTATCTGGGATGAAAATCCGTTGAACGAAGCAGGGCATTTTTCTCTTTCTTATACTTTTTCTGTAATCGCCTCTCTCTATCTCGGCTTTTCTACCTCCCCTTGCTCCGTCTCAAGAAGGATATTTTTTTTATCAAACAGAAATATCCTATTGCTGCAAGCTTAATACACTGCTTTACAGATGACATAATTTGATGTATTTTTCATCTAGCTATATTATATTTTTTTTAGTGTGGTATATTCAGAAAGTTCGTGCCGAGATATTTATTAAAGCAATAATAATCGGTTTCCCAGTTTCTTTCTTTGTTGTTTTTTTTTTTCAACGGCGATTTCATAATATGATGTCTGAATATTTCTGTCTTCAAACTGCTCTCGAGATTATCTGTATCAGAAGCACAAGGCAATGTATAGTGTGATTTAAGTATGACTTTTGAGTTTTGCTTTATCATCATTTCGGTTAAGAAGTCTAGAACAGTCTATATATTTGTCACTCTAATCAATCATCCCCCGCGGGGGCCCGGGGTTTATAAGTAGGTTCTCCGCTCCCACCTGCAGGCGGTGTAAGGCCGCCATCGGTGGGGTATCTTCCATGGAGTGCCATCCTCGACATCCTCTCTCTGCTTGCCCCTGTCTTCTGTCCCGCTTTCTCTTCTCCTTGACGTATAAACGTATTACCGTGTTTGACACAATAAAGCCGTAATCGTACCGATGTGTCGTTAACCCCAACACAAACAAACAAACAAACAAACAAACAAACAAACTCTAATCTATCAATATTTCATTTCATTCGAACTTTCTTACTTTCCTCATTTCCCATCGCCTCTTTTCCCGAGCCATCCAACTCTCGTAGAACTTGTTGAAAGACACAATATATAGCCAAATATCGTAGAACATACAACCAGACAGTACATTGTTACACAGAACGGCTATCGTGTTCGTGAGGACAAAGGTTTAATCAAAATTACATGGTAAAATGAAACGACACAGGATTATATATATTACAGGAGATTGCACAAAATGATAGGCTTCCTGAGATAGAGCCTGGTCTCTCCTCAAAAACTGCCATCATTTTGGGACAGATATTGGAAATTCTATACTCTTTTCGTGATTGCGCCACCGCTGGTGTTATCGTCCTTGAGACTGAAGAATAATGAAATAATGGAAAAACCTGTCGGGGAATGAAGAGGACATGGCTGAAGACTCCAGTTGTTTTGTATCTCCGATGTCACTGTCCTAATTTTGATTTCCTTTGACATTAACCCCTCAGTTTATGTTTTGTCAAAGAAACTGGCGTTAATGACAGAAAATAATGCTTCTTTTAATGTTCACACAATTCTACGCGTATGACAAAAAAGATTGCGAGACAAAAATATATACTTGAAGAGGCACAAGTTCCTGAGAGAGAGAGAGAGAGAGAAAGAGAGAGAGAGAGAGAGAAAGAGAGGGAGAGAGAGCGAAGAGTGAGAGAGACATAGAGAGAGGGCGGCGGAGTGGAAGATAGAAAGAAAGAAAGAAAAGTGAAAAAAAGGGGGAAAAATACAACAACAAATTAACAGAATGGCATACAAGGCTCGAGGTGAAAGAATCAAAGACACCGCATGCAGATATAATATTTGACCATTTTTTACCCTCAGAGGAAGACGGGAGGAGGGTCTGAGTAAGCAGATACCACAAGCAAAGAAATAGAGAAACCTCTCAGCAAGATGTGGTGAACAGCAAAGAAACGGCTGGGAAAATGACGAAACGAACATCAAAGAGTTACATGAAAACTTTGCTCATCAAAGCGTCTGTCTGTGAAGAAAAAAGCGTTTTCAATAAGGCTAATTAAGCTCATTGAGATAACCCGAGAAATGAGCCCGAGCTCTCTCTTTTGCTCATTCACGACCAAGACCCATTTATATCTGTTTTTTTTTAAAAATTCCTTGTGGTCAAATCACTGGATCTTCTGTATTTTCTTGTCAGATTTTCATATCGAAAACTCTTCCACATATATATATTAAGGACATCGAATAGGTGTTGAAAAAGCGATTTAATGCTATTTTTTTAAACATCAAGGGTCATAATCAAACACTTCAAGGATTAATGTGTTTTTATGTTAGAGATACTCTGTTACAAAATGCTAGGAAGTCAATCAGACAGCATAGCATCGCCGCAGTTAGCCATCCGTTTATAGACCAAAATTGAGGAAACCTCTTGTCATGATATATGTAAAGACAGCCCCTGTTCTATGACCTCTGATAATTCCAAACCATTTTGACGATGCTCGTGCCAATATCGAATAAAGAAACAGCGCGTATGGGCGAAGTTGGAGCTACGTGCGGAGAGCAAAGAAAAGGAATGGGTAAAGAAAAGAGCGTGTAAGGACATTATCATAGGGACCGGCCAAAATGATTGAGTACTGTTCCTAACATCATGCATACCATCCAAAGACAAAACCATATGGACATTTTCATCCCCCTACCGCAAAAGCAAACATCTGTATAATGTTTTTTTTTTGTTCTCTTTATTTAAAAACCAGCCTACTCAATAGCTCCACATGCGGACAAATGGTGCTGCATAAGGAACAAAGAGCCTCTAGTGGTACCTGGCTATCTAGTTTAGAACCCTTTCAGTGCATTCCACTGCTCTGGGCCGTGAACAAAATTCCTCTACAGCACTCATGGACTGGTTGGTATGCATGCCTGCTAAGCAACTATAACCATATCCCTGTACTTTTCTAAAGTATTCGTGCAGTTTGCGGCCTCTAGCTTTGCCTCTCCGATACCCAAAACGGCCCTCTTTGTCACAGATCTTTCGTCTCAGTACGATAGAGGTTATGGAACAAATGCTTATAAAGAGTAGGCCTGATGACTAACCAGACTTCAAGGTACGTGCAGCCATTTTGGGAAACTAAAGTAAAGTAAGTTCAATTTGTGTCCGCCAATGGTGAACTAATTAAAGAAGATCCATTGAAGAAAACCGTCTGGATACAAAAGGCTACTAGCTTTTACATTTTTCAATATCAAAGACATGGCAAGGAGACTATCGACAGAAAGAGAACGGTATGACAATTTTGGGTCTCACAATATCAATTCAACTTGAAAATAAAATTTATTTGTAGCTTCCATACGGATTCCAATTGGCGCCGTGACAAAATCAGTATCATCTTCTTCTCATAGCACCTTGTAGTGACAAATAGAAGGGGACTTCAGTTATGAAAGGCGAAGCCAGCTGATCTTATTTTGCGCTTATTAGAACACTGTTTGAACAAGGCACTTTCTATTATTTTCAAGTATGAAATCAACATTCAACAGGAGACGCCAATTTCTGCGTTTCCGTGTCTGACAGCTGCCACCTTCCTTAAAGAGCATGGCATTAACAAGACAATGATTACTGAAAGTGTAACTGTCACACCCCCGTCTCTTCCTCCATCTTCGTCTTCCTTTCTATTTGTTTCACTTTTTTTCATCCATCTTTTCATCTCTTTTTCTCCCCCTTTCGTCTACAAAGACGACATTTTGTGAATAGACAATAGACATGCTTCATAACTATGATAGCACTGTTACGCCCTGAAGACAGTTAAGCAAACCTTTGCTTTGTTTGGATTCGTTTCTGTGCAATAAATCGAGATAAATGGTCCGCTTTCAGTTTCTGTGTGATTGCTCTCTCTGTGTTTGGCGAATGCAGCTCCATGATTCACAACATTATGAGACACAAACCCTTTTAAAAATCGGAGTGTCTATCTGAGCTTAGTATTGCAATGGGGATGCATAGGCAAATATAAAAGTTGCACCAAAGGCGAAACAATGTATTGGCTCGCACATGGGAGCGTCTGTTCGCATTTTTGTGGTAACTTCCTGGATACAGTAACTTTCTTAGGCACGGACAGCTAGGGAGAAGAGGTGCATCAATAGGCCCAAATAGACTCTAGGTCTAGCTGGGCCAATAGGTCTGAATAGACGGTGCATTAAAAAATAGCGGTTGACAGTCTTTGTGATCCTCTAGGACACACCAGCAAAATGCCATTTTGATTGTCGTGATACAGATACTTAATGGGTTCTGGTGCCGGTATGTGTTTAACATTACTACTATCCACTGGTGATCATCATCAACGTCGTTATTATCACTTTATAAAAATACAATATAACTCTCAGACCGATAACTATTAACAAAATTCAAGAAAAACAAAAAACACAGAAATTTATAGAGCACTTGATAGTGATGGTTAAATCTGCCAAATTTTCAAGCCGGCTTGACCATCCTTCTTAGCATAACCAACGAGCCTCCCCCTCCCTTCCCCAACGCCCACCAACCTCCTCCAAGCCTCCCATTAGGATCAGCTCAAAGACATTGTCGTCCATAAGAGTGTTCGTTTTCTCACGAGCTCACGGGAGAAGGAAATGACGAGTAACATATACCTACTTACACCTGTCCTCCCCCCCCCCAAACTCCCCCCCCCCCTCGCACACACAAGCAAACTCATGCACAAACA
>JBCAUA010648159.1:0-15773 GCA_038406235.1 Peronia verruculata
TGAAAAGAGTTGAAAAAGCCCCCCCCCCCCCCCCCCCCATGTAACCCATCCAGTGCAGGGCAGTACATGCTATTGGAATCAAGGCATTTATGTTAGAACTTTTGTTGTATTGAAAGCAGATGCTGGAGGCTAGAGTGAGTATTAGATATGTCTTTTCAAGAATAAAAATTTGAACCGTCAACTGGAATAGATCGGCATGTTTACATTTCCAGGACTAACGTTCTGTCAATCGATCTTTCTACAGGCTCATCGCTCTGGCCATCGTAAGAGGTATTGTCCATTTCGACCCTGTCCATTCATGTACCCTCGACCTCCGCAATCTGATCCTAGGCCACATCGTCATCTTGTCTGTCTGCATCATCCTGGAGGCTGTGATGGCCTTTGTCAGCACCAGGGGCAGCATCCTGACCCAAGCCCCTCGCGCTAGCATGGAGTATTTGCTCTACGGCAGAGTCGGTAAGTCGGTGCTCATGAGTCCTCTGTTGCTTTTGTCTTGCTGAGAGTTCTTACTCGATATGGACTTACCCTGAATCTCCCAGTGTTCACGACGTAGTCGTGTAACGCTTGGCTTGTTTAAATATGAGAGTTGTCCTTTGTTTTACCTTGTGGAATCTTCTGTTCTGTGGACAGCCAATACAATATGAGTCAATACTGTGAAGCTTATTATTGTAATAACTGCACACGGACAAGAAGACGGAAAGAGTAACTTTTTATGACTGTATTGTATCGGAAAGCTCCAGTAGTGTGCGCCATTGTGACTAATCTGAATCAGCTGCCTCGAGGCAGAGATTTAAAAACGAGCCCGTGCTCCAGTAGTACCGAAGCAAAAAGCACATTGTCAAATTCAGTATTTCTCTGTCGGAGGCACTACAAAGTCTGATTCAAAAGCTCTTTACCCCCACCATTCCGAGAATGTCGTTATTGTGCAACTCCGGTTTCAGTTTCAATAATTCATGTTGAAAATCTTTCAAAGTTTCTGTATTTTGTACATTCTTTGAACTTTGATCTATTTCATTCTATCATATTCATATCTTTTTGATTATCAAAACCAAGTTTCACATCTACGCATTTCTATCAATGTTGTACTCAGAGACCCTCTAGATCTAGTTATAAATTTCCTGTACTCTCTGCCTCGATAAATTCCAATTATTGTCTCCTGCACCACACAAATCAGTCCAGAATTCCTAAGTAATGTCTAATATTTGCCTC
Source organism: Peronia verruculata (assembly GCA_038406235.1). Taxonomy (NCBI): domain Eukaryota; kingdom Metazoa; phylum Mollusca; class Gastropoda; order Systellommatophora; family Onchidiidae; genus Peronia; species Peronia verruculata. Next base: position 1,210 of record JBCAUA010648159.1, read on the forward strand.
TAGCCACAACCATCTAGTGCGTTGTTGGCGGAATAGTGGTGGTCGATTTTTTTTCCTTCTCACGATAATGGCACTGGTATGGTATAGACAGATTTGAGAGAGAATGTTTTATGTAGAAGATGAGAGAATTCTCCTTCCTCTTTCGGTTTCTTTGTTATATTAGAATAGTTTGAAATCGGAAATTTGCTTATCTGCGGGACAGACGGGAAATGTACGTATGACATGGCATGTACATATTATGGAGTTACGTATTTTGACAATCTACCAAGATAAACGAAAGGCGTTGTAGTAGCTGATAATAGAAGAAAGGAGTACATGAAGAAATAGTAATTTTGATCGTTCTGTGTTGAAGAAAAAGCTCATACGGCAATTTTCATAACACCGTAGGCTTATACATTCCACATTTACTAAAAAAAAAAAAAGTTATTATTGAAATGTTATCTTGATGCTTTTCTGTAAAGAAACAGAAGTACAGTCTATGTAACCTTTATTTTACATGGGGATATGCAATGCACAAGCCTATGTGTTTATAAGATGATCAAGGGCAATGGAATGTGTGTTAGATAAGTACTTTGTTTAGGGATTTCAAGACAACAAGTCTACTAATAGTATCAAGAGACACCCAGTGACTTGCAAGTTGGCTGAGATGCATTTGTAAATAGCGTCACAGAACATTATCATATTTAGTTCTTTAAAACAAACAAACAAACAAACAAACAGAAAAAAGCATATTAGACGAATTTGATTTTCTATGAGGATTGCTGTAAATGGTGTATTTTCCCTTCATTCGGCCGGGGCGGTGTAAGGCCGCCATCGGTGGGATGTCTCCTATGGAGTGCCATTCTCGACATTTCAAGAGGCTTCTCCTTGCTCCTGTCTTCTGTCCCGCTTTCTTTCCTCTCTTCTTCTTGAGGTGTAAACGCACCTTAGCCTACCGTTTTGACGCAGCCGTGATCGTGCTGATGTGTTGTTAAACCCCAACACAAACAAACAAACAAACAATCCCTTCACTTCGCGATTACGCATACACACTCGTGACCCCCCCCCCCTTTTTTTTTTTACCTCAAAGTCTCCCTCTCTGATAGGAAGCCTGGTCCGCAGGTTGCATCGTGTCTATAATTTATCATGAGGGTATATGACTCCACCCATAATATCAATCTTACAGAGAATAGTGCGAGACAATTTTATGTCATGCCTGCATTTGTTCTCTATTAGAACGATGGGATCGTTTCCTGTTATCAAAGGAAGGTCGTTGGGCACGGTTTCAGCTTGCATTTCCTCCCCCCAGTCCTTTCATCTCGCCGCCAAATCCAACCTTAACACGGATCAATGTCTTGTTCTGTCCAGGCAGAATTTTAGTGTGTTTAGTATGGGACATCAAGATTTTTTTTTTTTTTTCAACCGAAAGTTAATCGATAGATCAAAGATCAAACCACACACACACATACACACTCATACACACAAAACACACAGAGACGTACAACTGATTCACGGTCGCAGACACGCGCAGGGGGAATGGAGGGTAGAGGGAGAAAGAGGATAGCGTGGTCGTAATCGACTATTTTGATGTAATGGGCGAATAAATGAGTATATTTTTTGTTAAGATGTGACGCAGGGAATTTGAAACATGCCAATCGTAATGAAAACGAGACCCAAAGGTCAAGGAGAAAACGTGTTAATAAATAACGGAGAAATATTCTTGAAAATATTTCCTCCTTCATCATGTCATCTCAAGTATAATGAATGTCTTGTTCCCCATGTATAGTTACTACCACAACGTTCAGCCAGTATCAGTAACCATAAAATATGTAGGTGAAACAGAGAAAGACATTATTCTGTCGTGGGAATTTCAGAATAGTAGTGATCGAGTTTGAACTAAGACAGGCAAAGCTTCCCAGCCCGATAAGCCAGATGACCCTTGTCATGGTCTCTTACAAACTATTTACAGGAAAGACCTAAATCATGAAGTTTGATGTTTTTGATCGATTACATAACGCAAGCGCAACATCAATGAGTAATTGATAACCAGCAAAATCAACCAAACTCCTGGCTTGTCTCGAAGATCCCATGAGCGCAATAAAAAACGCGGGATGAAGTAATGCAAGCAAGTCGTGATTCCCGGATCCTGCAAGGACCATTTGGGGAGGGGGGGGGGGACTCTAGCAGAATAGGAAAGCTGTGCTGACGACATGATGGGAAGGCAGTATCGGAGAATGGGCCGTTACGAACCTCCAGAAAGTGGCAAACAACATGGGAAATAAAACAACAACAATACCAACAACAGCAACAACAACAAACTTGAAACTCATTCGATAGAGCCACTGGGGGCCCCTTAAGGTTGTGGTGCACAAGATAGACTGTATGTGTCTCGCAAGTCACTTTTCCTATCTCTTGGCAATCCTCCAGTAAAAGATCAGCTGAATTGATACATGAATAGATTTATATAACAAGCACAAAAATAATCACTACAAATATTAGCGATAACAACAATTACCTTAACAACAACAAGCAGTAGCATCAGCAACAGTAACTGCACTTTCACAATAAACAACAGCGCTTGAGTTAAACATCCATGTTTAAAATCGGTGCCAAGGATGGCGTGGTGAATAGTAGCAAGGAAATACTAAAATTGATTTGAAACAAGATCGTCTCTCAGGAGCAGGAAATCAATTTATGCCAAGAAATAACTCATTATCTGAGGAAATGAAGGAGTAATGCGAGGAGTGTCACGAGGGTACAGAGCAAAATTACCCCCCCCCCCCCCAAAAAAAGGGGGGGGGGGAAGGGAGAGGGATGACAAAGTGGAAAGAGGTGGAATCTCCTTCAGGGAATCGAACATTCACTGATATCTGCATGACTTCACAGACAGTCTATTTCATTATCCGTGGTTTATTTAAAAGATACCATACCTCTCCATCTTGCCTCCGCATCCAACAGGGCTCATACATTTGCCGTCATTAGCTTTGAGGAGGCATTGCGGATTTCATGCTGTGTATCAGTCCACCGGTATATTATAAAGTCGATATTCTCTTCATTCACCTTAATATAGCCTCGCAATATTGATGTAGCAAGGATGATTCTTGACTTTATTTTCTGCTCTAGGCGAATTCGGACGCCTGTGGTATTCTGTACTGTCATGTCTCCAATTATTTTACCTTTATGACTGTCAACTCAACATCTTGTTTTGTTATTCTTGTTATTGTTTTCAACTCACCGAGCTCAGGAAATGAACAAGCTATCATTTAACATTCTGGCAACCAACCAACATGTGAATAATTTACTTTTGTGCTCGCTCTGTGCCGGCAGGTCATTCCACACTTTGTATTATGCCATATTATAATGTATGTAGCTGTCTGTGTTGCTTTTTTTTTTTCATACTCTTCTCACGCTCAGAAGTAATGGATTACAATGCACAGAAATAACTAGGATCCATAGCATTCGTCGATTTCATGTTTTTTTTTTCTTGCTTCCTTATTATCATGCATAATCTGGCTTTTGAGGAATCACAAGTACGTCTCAACCATGTATTAGCTGGGAAAGGTGTTGTCACTAAAATAATATTTGTTTCATGAATACTGGCATTTTGTCGGCAGCTCAAACTTGTCTGTGGAATTGCTCACATGAAGACAGAAACTGTACACCAGACATAATTATCGTCACTATCACTGCATTCGATATGATTAGATCCAGTCCATCGATTTTGATGATGACTGTGGCCTTAGGGTTTATTTATTTATTTAAAATAATAATAGAGAGCATTTATATAACTTTTAATCCCGTAACGACAGGCTCTAAGCGCTTTTACAATCTATTATTACTTCGACAGACCCAAAGAAGAGACCCATAAATGTTTTCAGCTTCCTGGGAAGTATACAAGGCGGCTGCCTGTTCGGCGCTCAAACCTTTATCAGTCTAACAATATCAGTTATTGTCTATAGTCGGGTACCCATTTAAACCTGGGTCGAGTCAGGGAATTTGTGTAAATTGTCTTTCCCAAGGACATAATATCAGGACATTTATTTATTTATTTATTTATTTTTTTTGGGTATGCTGGAGACATATCGAGATGCCTTTTGGCAGATAGATTTCTTGGCTTCTGCAGTGAATACAGTAAGCAGGAACATGTTCTCTTTTTACCTGGTGGGTTTTTGCAGACGAAAAATACGGACATGTGCGTGTTGGACCTGCTCCAGGTTGAATCACCCCTGCACCATCTGTAAAACTGTCGGTTCGCCCAACATAATGAGAATTCCGCGCTTTGAATGTTTTAGACATTTTACATTTACAAACTTGTCTCACTAACTCCGTTGTGTCTCAGCAAAATATTCTTTTCGTGACGGCGTTTCATAGTGCAGTCAGTACATACTGCAACAATACAAGACAGGATCCATACAGAAAATGGAAACACAATTACCTCGAATCGGATGAAATCGAACCAGTTGCAAGACCCCATCTTTCGAATATAACATTTTTCACGTAAGATGTGTCTCAGAAATACAAACAGGGCTTAGTTCTGACAGAAAACATCAAGTTTAATACCAAAATTGATATGGATGGTTAATTTTCAAGAACGGATGACAATAGCACCTGGCTCACCAACTACAAGTGGGCACGTCACATTGTTTTTATGACATTTCAAGCGCGAGTGATCCAGTCTGGTGAGCTCTCAGTGGCCATATTGATCATGCATGACAGACACAGCCCAACTCGCTGATGAGTCATCAGGTCACAGCTGATTGATCTTATCCACCCCCCCCCCTCACACACACACACGCACACGCACTCCCGTCCATTATGGCACTTTGAGTACAGATCGTAAATAAATCTCTGGGGTCGGTCGATATGGTTAACGCGTGTGTGAATTAACCCAATACCTGCAGTAGAAACTGCTGGAGTGTCAGGGTTTCTAAGATCACATTAACATTCATCTTTAAGACATGGCATTTTATGCTATTAGATATCTTACTGGAGCTATCATGTCATTGCAGTCTGTTCTGTTTGGAACTGAAATCCTTTGCAAAGTATGGCCAGCGAGTCCTTCACCAGATCTTTTCCGTGACACTTCAAGAGTTAATCTGTCTGACGATCAGCTTACTCCAGAAGGGAGGGGGGATTGGGGGGGGGGGTTAATAACGGCTAACTCAGATGTATAGGATACTGAATCAATCCTAATAGTAATGATGTATGTAGCAAAAGGATGTGGTCTTTCGTAAACAATAGAGAGGGCTAGGGAATGGAGGGGGGGGGGGTTGAAAGAGAAGATAGTACCTCAGTTTTGTACCACGCAGTTTTCATAATTATAATAGCTTGACGCTTGCTTAAATGCTCTCTCCAAAGTTTAACGTCGTGGCATTAAAAAAGCATAATAAGGCTTATGTCTTCGCCGTCAGCTAGGGAAAAGGGAGAAAATGGAGAAAGCCCGGCCGTGGTATAACATGAGCTGCACGAAAATACTGCTAGCATTAATCACTAAATACAATCGAACATTAGAGATCTGGACTTTTGTATGTTATCTAATTGAAGATCAGCATATGCTGCATGTACTGTTTTTATTACTTGGATATCATATGTATATGATATATTTTCTTTATATCATATTATGTACACAGCATGTAGATCTACTGAGCAATACATTATTCTTTTTTTTTTTTTTCAAACTGGTTTTTGAGCTAACTGTTCATATGAGACAAACAGAGGGGAGCATCTCGAGTCCAGGATGGCTAAGTAACAAGATCTCCTGACGCATTTGCGAGGAGCCGGAATGAAGGCAACCGTTATTCGTAGTAGAAGCGGGGACAAGGGGCTTCGTTGGTTCAACAGCATATTCTCTAATGAAGAAAGTCAACTTAATTAAGTGGCCGGAATATTAGAAGCGCCTTACGATAGCTAGCAACAGCAGCAGAGAACTCTTCATGTTGAATTTGACGCAAAAGGAACGATGTGACCCGTAAACCGATTGATGCCGGACGGTAGATTTAAATAGAATAGGTTATGCAATAAAAACAGAGGCTGTCGGGGCAGAATGATTAGAGCACCTCGGTCAACTACATCTGGACCGAAAACCAAACGGCACTGGTTCAAATCCCCATCAAGGGAGTCCCTAAAGAGGGGAAAAAAGGTGGGTGACGGACTCAGTGTGACCGGAATTCTAGAAGATGTGAGGAGGTTAATTTCTCTGAAGACTATCACCTGTCTCGCTCCACCTGAAGATTTTACCTACCACTCAATGCCGTGATATATGATATTCAGCTGTTTCAGAGGGGAACTTTAAACTTGGGATTGAAATTGCAGTAGAAAGAAAAAGGGAGCTTGTATTTATTATTTTCTTAATGAGAGTGTCACGGGTAAAATTGACGTGCTAGCTGTGGCTTGCAGAATCTTCTCTGTCGTCGGCAGAGAAATTTAAAGTGATTGAACATGTCTGCGTCCATGACAATTTCCCAAGTGATTCGTACACGGGAGAAAAACTGCGCAATGTTCGACATGCCTGGCACCAGAAGAAAAGTTTTATGTCCGAAAGTCAGCTCTGAACCTGATTGGCACTTTACGTTTTCCATTATAATTAAAGTCTTTAAAGCAGAATATGGCAGACAAGTACAAATCTATCTGTGGTCTATTTATTCTTTTTTTTCTTTCTGCTATGTTTTTGTTATTCCGCCGATTTTCTTTTCACCTGCCAACAGTTGACGTTAATTACCGTAGTCAGTGATGTCATGATTGATTCAGTAAAATTAGTATTGAGAAAGATACGAAATAGATAATCGGAAAGGCATAGAGACACATGTGTTATGGACTACTAAGGCTTGTAGCTCACAGTGGAACTGATCACATTCTCGTATTTACTATGTTCGTTCCGTTTACTTTGGGTGCAATACGACCTAGACATAAATGGCACTTTTATCATCTTGACCTCCCGGGGGACGATTACCCAGCAGAAGCACATCCGTTAGTAATGATGTGAAAGACTAATGGAAGGTAAAAATTGTCTCTGAAGAGCAGATATGCAAATACCCTTTTTTTTTCATTTTGTTTACAGTGTTTCGACTGCACTCTTATCGCTGTGGAGGAGTTTACGAAATAGAATGATCAGTGTATAGAATGGTGATAGTTTTCATATTCTGTTTGTGTGTTGTTTTTTTTGTGATTTGGAAAGCAGGTGGTCTTTACTTTTTAATGTTCAAATTAGCCGATGCTTGTATAACTTTTACGTGTACGGACAGATATAGCACTTGAGATAGTGTTCGGGGAAATCTGATCAGGAAAAGGGAAATTCCCAATTTCGAATTGTCCTTCTCTTTGCAGAGTAAATATTGGGCATCAAGGAACAGATAAGACAAAATTTGCTCTATAAGCCCTGTAAAAACAAAAAACAAAAAAAAATCCGGGAAAAGGAGCCATAAGAAGATTATTTTGTATATGATCAAATGTGGCAACCCCTTACCGCTATGAATGCTGCGAAAATATTGACTTAGTTTTCCCTGATGGAAAGATGATTACTATTCCTTTACCAAAGCACTTATTTTTGATGACAGATCTGACACAGCTATGGTGTCATCTCAGATTTTCTTTATGAAAGCGAAACAGGAACCGCTAGCGAGCATTGATTAATCTGTCAAGTATTCGTAGATGTAAAAGACACAGCGAATTTTACACTCACTAGGTAGGTTAAAGAGTACAGTTAGTTTGCATCATATCTCAGGAGAAGACGTCATTGTAACCAGCAAGCAATAATTTGAAATTAAGATCATAGCAATAGGTGAACTATGTGTTTTAGATTTCCTGAGGTGGAGAGCTTCGTTTCATCCATAAGTTCATTCGGGTAATTTGGTAGTCTTCATTGTAGGAACATTTTTTCATAGTTTTTTGTTTTCTTAAAGGAAGATCCCATCAGCGGAATTTCTAACCAAAAGAAAAAAAAAATGCTCTCTAGAAAGTAAAAACCCATCTACAACATTCAGATACTGTTTGACATGTAGCAGGAATGGGTGATTCCAGGATTCTGGGTCAAGTCTTCTATCATAAAATTAATAGAACAAGAAGCAGTGAAGCCACGCTTTGTGTGCTTGTATGGACCACCCTTAGAAAGTTTGCCTTCTCTTATGGGAAATGGGAACAGTTCATTAAAAAAAAAGTCTGTAAAGGAGTCAAAATATGCACCCAGTACGCTGAATGAACCAAGCAAAAACGTAGGTCGCTTCAACCACGGACACTCCTGCTTCATAACTGTTCGTCTGCAAGTACATGTATTACTAGAAACTATGACCGGTCCAGGCTTAATCACTAAGTCAGTCAGACCACTACTTGATTATATAGCTGGCCGCAATATCTTTGCGCTGGGTATTGACAGATTCGATGTAGCATTTGTAATTAAATCTTTTGTTTCATTTTGACAGCGATATACGTGGCTTTGTTCGTCGTGATGGACTTTTCCACGCCAGACTCAAGGGTGTTTCACAGTTAACTGCTAAATGCTCAGTCGTCGTTTGTCTGTGTGCTATACTCTACAGATAAAGCTGATGAACAACATGCGGCTGATGATATTCCAGTAATGGCCACGTAATGAACACAAATTACCAGTTTTATTTTTCTCATATTGCTGATCTTTCCCTGATATACAGATAATCACCGGTATCAAAGATGCATTATAAGCTTTCGGCTGTGGGGTAAATTTATGTTGACACAATTATTACCGCTGTGTTTTTGTCACATTATTGAATCTGTGCTTGTTGAACGCTCAGAATTTATCAGTCTCTGATAAATATCTGTTTGCTTGAGTATCTGGAGCATGTTTGTGTGTGTGGTGGGGGGGGGGGGGGGAGGAAGGGGGGTTAGATCTTTTCTGGGTTTGCGAAACTTGGTAGATATAGCAATACTTTTTCTCCTCTTTAACATGATCACACTGGAGAATAAATCAACCTCACCATCAAAACCAGCAGGGACAAAACAGGACCAGAAACGGTAGGAAAGCTGCCATCGTCAGATTCTCAGATTGTTAAGGGGTAAAGGAACATCAGATGGAATAATGATCTTTGTCAGATCTGATGACATTTTCTAGCGTAGATCTGCAGATTTGCGACATGACACCAATGATTGTCAATGTCAGTGAATATCTAAGTCACAGTTGATTATATCTTGTATGTATTTATCTGTTTTCATTTCTTTTATTTATCTTTTATTTTGTCCTCGTTGAGGAAGTGGACGTGGTTTAACCTCTTTTGCCTCCGATGAGTATGATATTCATGAAGATGCAAGGTTATTTTTCAGTTTAGTTTCAACAACAGTGTCAATTCAGTGCAAAGAATTCTCCATTTACAGTGATAATTGATTAGCTACAAGATGAATGCCCGCCAGTAATCGATGCAGTCGTTTTCATAAGCACTGGCTCATCAAAAGAGTAGTAGTCATTTTTAGTACTCGCTTTGTTTTTTTTTTTTTGCTAATCGGTTTCATACACCAAATAGTATGTAACTTAGATTGCAGTGTTTGTTGAACAACTACCCGTCGGAAATCTATTTTTAATTATTGAAGCTGTCAAGAAATCATGTACGTGGAATACAGAGCCTTCTGTAGTAGTTCTTATCCGAGACAATTAGACCCAGATTTCCCATTTTTAAGGTCAGAAATCTGAACCTGTTTTCAACGGCTTTTCACCTTTGTCCTCGTATAGTCATGTAGGAGTTATAAACAAATGAAATTAATCAATAGAAGTCGTCATACGACGGTGGCTTTTGCTTATGACGACTTCATTCATGACATGACTATTTTTATCAGCAATTAGATTTCTGATTTTTCTCTCTGCGATTCGATTTATCATCCCAGATGCCACACCAACCAGAAAGGGCTTGGGGGAGGGGGGGTGTATTATTGTGATTTGATTGACGGACGCGAATGTTTCAAAGTACCGAACAGCGTCAAGCACCCGCCATCTTGTGATTGTGAGCTTAGCAGGAATGAAAGGAGTCGATAATTGTGGTGATCATTGCTTCGATCTCGTTGCCGGGCAAACCCGTTGCGGCAGGGAGGAATGGAAACTAATGGAACTGTTTGTTAATGTTTGTGACATATTTGTTTTTGTTCTATACATCTGGTTAACAAGTCTGTCTCGTCTCGCGTCTTATTTTGTGCCTCGAGTCTGTGTTTCCTGGAGTGCGACAGATCACGGGACACATGCTGATCAGGAGAAGAATACCCTTATATATTTTTACCGCAAGCTAGCATAGATTAATCCGTTAAGTATTCATTTAGATGTAAAAGACACAGTGAATTTTACGCTCACTAGTTGGGTTTAAAGAGAACAGTTAGTTTGCATCATATCTCAGTAGAGGACGTCTTTATATCCAGCAAGCAATAGTTTGAAATTAAGATCATAGCATTAGGTGAACTATGTGTTTTAGATTTCCTGAAGTGGAAAGCCTCGTTTCATCCATACGTTCATTCGGGTTATTTGCTAGCCAACGTCATCGTTGTAGCGTGCATTGCATGGCCATACTAATGTCAAGATGCCCTTACTAAACGTTACAGCATGGACACTTCGTCCACCGCCTCGGGATTGGAGTATTCCCGCTTCAGGTCATGGTAATAGGAAAGTGTCGTAGTAGATAAGAATATGAGTTTTACTTTTATATCATAAACTGTATAGTATTATTTCTTTAAGAAAGGTAGTAATTTGTTGATGAAACTGAAACGCAAATATACGAATGTCACTGGTTCTGGAGTTCAATCTCACTCTGATAATGAAGCAACCATCAATATTCATGATTTTTATTATTATTATTATTATTATTATTACCTTTTCTGCTTTTCTTCCATCCTCAACAGGTGTTTTTGTTTTCCCTGGTACCCACATGGTACCAGAACGATGGTTGCGAAAAAAAAAAAAAAAAGTGTTTCGAGTAATAACTTGAGTCTAGCCACATGGATATCAGTTAGCCTGTTATCCTCGCCAGTATTTAAGGAACAGGGAAAACAAAACTCTATTCAATTTAATGGTACAGCGACTTTACGATCTCATTCCAAGAAATAACCGCTGTTCTTTCTGTAAGAGTTCGGAGCCTCTTCCATTGATCTGTATGTAGTCCAACCTCAGCTTTTCTCTTATAATATGTGGATTTCACCGTTTCACCTTAGGGCTTGTATAGTGATGGTACAATGAACATTTTCTTCAGCCAACTGGGTTACTTCTCTTTGCCAAGTACAAGCCGTCTCTTAGAAGCATTGCTTAGAGGACATTAAAACGCAAAAAAAAAGCGTTTGCTCATGTAATCTTTACATCTAAAACAAGCAAATAAACAAAACAGCAACAAAACAAAGCAAAAGAAAAGTGAACAAGTGTGATAAGAAAAAAGCACGCACGCTCATACGCACGTACGCACGCACGCACACACACACACGTTTATCGTTTTGTGGTTTTTCAAAAATTTCTGCTTGTCATGTTTCAAAAATTAGATCACAATTTATCTTTTCCCTCTTTACAACGCTTGTCCTATGCCTCATTTCTATAGGAAATTGAAATAGTTTGGCTGACGGTTACCGTGACCCATTTTGGTTTTCTCAGCGTATGTCCGTTGTTCATTGCTATCACCGCTTGCCATGATCAGCTTAGTCCTGTCTCAGATCTCTCCATTATTTATTATTCTCTGGCCATTGTATTCTGAGAATCTCTCCTAAGTTACCTTTACAATGCTTGTCCTATGATTCATTTCTATAGGAAATTGAAATAGTTTGGCTGACGGTCACAGTGACCCATTTTGGTTTTCTCAGCGTTTGTCCGTTGTTCTGATGAAACTGCAAGTTTTCTGCGATTAGTCTTGGTGTGATGAATTATTTGAATGATAGCTGTGGGCGTCCGAGAGTCACGTATCACGATCACATGTAGAAAATGCCCAGCAAAGATAAGCGTTTGCTCACAGTCAACCACTTGACTCTTTGACGACAGTATTTATTGTTGCTTGTCTGGACACTTGAATGCACTCATGGCTGAAACAGATGGACGAAGATAATACAAACTAATAGGGAACAGACATCAACGGGGGAAAAATGAATATAACACTCATTATAATACGCTCTCACAAACCCTTTTCCTAATTTTGTAGATGACGCATTAACCTACATCCTTTGTCATGCGTCACTGGGTTTAATTGGGAGATGATTTGTTTTATACTTTCATCACCATATTAAAATGAATTACGTTTTTCCCCGTGATGACATTCAGGACCAGTGCAGATAGGACGGGGAAGAGAAGCGTTACCCGATCTTAGCTTAACACAACAATAACGACAACAGCAAAACATAGCTCTGTCCCAAGACACAGTTCAGTTTCCATAACCATGATATAAGATTATTTGGACTGACTGATCTGTTTTTAAAATATGCACTGCAGAATTATAGACCGTCTTTTGTCAAACATAAATCCTGGGTATTGAATTGAAGCCATTTGTAACCGTGTGTCAAATATGTCACCCTATGCTATTGATGGTTTCATTGCCATATATATTAGGATTTGATATTTCTGTCAGTTTGATCTAGATCTAGCACAGAAAAAAAAAAAAAAAATTAAAAAATTGGAATATGAAAGATACAGACATTTTTATTTTCACACAGCAAACCGAATGACCCCTTGGCCTGAAGAGTTTTAGAGAGAGAAAAAAAGATTTTTTCATCCACTTAATGGAGTGAGGCGGGGCTGTCTTAGTGGTGAAAGGACGAGAGAGATGAGTCACATGACGTTTAGAAAGTCGAGATAAATGATGAGAAATGTAGAACAATCAGAGAAATCATCGCTGGAGTTTATAGTTGTCGAAGATGCGTGGGAGAAACAGGCAAAGAGGTCTGTCGCAGAAAAAAAAAAAATAAATATAAAAGTGATGAAAGTAGAGTATCATGGAAGGTGGACAGATAGATGGATGATGAGCGGATGATTAGATGGATGGATGAAAAGGTTTATGGATGGATGAATGGGTCGTGGGTGGAGGCAGGGGTTGGATGGATGGATAGATAGATGGACGATTCTTGGATGGATATAGATTGCATGTGGATGCGTGGAATTCATAAGTGGATGGATGGAAGGATAGATGGACCGAAGGACGGACGGATCGATGGATGGGTGAACGAACGAGTGGATGGATGGATGGATGGATCGATGGATGTATAGATGGGTCGTATATGCTTGTAAATTAAATAGAATTATCCAGTTACCCCAGGCTGGATCGATAGTCTATATTCACCGCTGAAATCAGAGACGAACTAGAGTGTAAATAATGAAGGCTGTAAATAGGGCTCTTAAAAGGGAAAGGATAGAGCTGATGTATATAACGCAACGTTAGGAATTAATCGGAATGAAAGATGGATGGCCAGGTGTAAGAGAGAAACTGGAAGGGAAGAAACAAACATAGGGTGAGGAGGAGAAATATGGAGGAGAGAGGGAGAGAAAGAGAGAGAGAGAGAGTGAGAGAGAGATGGAAGGTAAAATAAAGAGAGACATTCTGATGTATCTCACAAGTTCGGCACTTGTGTGTAGGAGATCTAGGACAAGAAGAAAAGAGCAACTAGAAAGAATGAAAGGGACGACAAGAGGAGAAAGATGTGGGCAGAGAAAGAGAGAGAGAGAGAGAGAGAGAGAGACAGAGAGGGAGAGAAAGACAGAGAGACAGACAGAGACAGAGAGACATACAGAGAGACAGAGAAAGATTAGATAGAGATATATATAATATAGTGATGGGTGTCACCTATATAGAAACTGACGGCCTGGAGGATGAAGACAAAACAGAAAGAGATCAACAAGCCATATTTTATTAAAGCACTGAGCAACTTTGCATATTTTATGTGTGTTGTAATGAATATAAGGCCGGCGCAGATGGGACTCACTGTAACCGATTTTGCCGCAACATCTGTTACAATTGATTTATCAATAGTTGTTCAGGCTTTTGTTCAGGGTTTCTTGGTCAGGATTGAGTTAAAGGAGATCTGTCAGTAGTAAAGTTAAAGGCACTTTTTTGTTGTTGTTGTTGTCTTTTTGCCTATGGTCCTGAATGTTGGAATACTGAAGATAAGAAGGCAGGATAAGATTGGGTGGGACGTGGTGGGTTGGAATGGATGGATGGATATATGGAGGAGTGGATGGATGGATAGATGGATGGGTGGATGGGTGGTTGGGTGGCTGGATGGATAAATAGAGGGACAGGCGGATGGATTTAGTTCTGAAGTACATGACGTAATAAATACGGCACACGTGCCCTTTACACTTTACCCGATCAGATCGAAAGACTACAAGCAGCCAGCTTTGCTAGTGCTTAGTGCTAAAGTACCGATACCAGTGAGTGTGACCTTTATTTTCACTGCCTATATCTGTCTGGCATTCACTATCTCCGACATAGCCCTGATACTATACTGTACTGAGATATTTCGTGGTTCCTCCCATTTGATTGCTGGTCAATAATAGGTCATTACTGTGACCTTCCTTGTAAGTCGGCAGATTAGTGACAAACAGCGAATTATAATAATAATAATAATAATAAAGGGCATTTATATAGCGCCTCACCCCCGTAGGGCTCGAAGCGCTTTACAGA
>JBCAUA010648270.1:930-30846 GCA_038406235.1 Peronia verruculata
CTGTTGTACGTCCAGTTATTTAGCCGCCCCCTCCCCCCCCCCCCTCCCCCTTTCCTCTTCCCCTCTTTTTCTACTCTTGTAATTGTAATAATTTCTGGACCATGTATTTTACTGAGCTTTGAAATATTTCATTTGACAACATTTTAGTCTCATTGTTTTAGCGTGATAAACTCCACTGGTGAGAAAAAAGGATTAAGCAGGTGAGAGGAGAGATAATTTCATGCTCTTTCTGGTCTAGCCTTACTGAAAATGTCCTGTTAACGATAGGCTGTCTATGTCATTTCATTCAGACTCTTGGTGTTTGATGATAAGATAATCATTTTGTTGCCGTGGTCTAAGGAAATAATCTGGTCTAAAAAAAAAAAAAAGACAAGAAAAGGAAAGAGAAAAAGAAATCTGGCTTTAAAGACAGGTTTGTAAACTACCCTGGTATTCTAGATTTACATGAAACAAGATACTTTTCTGTTGTAACTTGGTGGAAATTTGGTTGGTGAAGTTGTTCAAAGGAACACTGCTTGCAGTCATAATTACTGCAATATCCTTGTACTTGCCTCCTATAAGATGATATTTTAAAGTTTTTTCTACAGTTTGGTTACTTGTACAAAATACATCTAATAGGCCAACCCTTTTAATTTGTTTGGAGCCTGATTTGATTAAGTTGTAATGCATGAATCTATGGGCAGTCATTGTTGTTTTAATGTCCTAGCCTATAAGAATAAAGATTGACATGCAGTTATAAGATTTACTTTACACTTCCATTATTCTGTTGACAATAATTTGCCCCCTTTCTTTTGATAATATTCTAATGTGACGTTGGACACATTGTTAATTGAAAATGCAGAGTAGGATTCTTCTGATTTCGACTGCTGTTGACGGCGCTGAAGTAAATTGCCACGTGGTGATATAATGTACGTAGAAAAGTCTCTGTTTTGTTTTAAAGTGACAATGAGATGTCTTCTTTGTTTGGGTGTTGAACCTGTTGATTCCTGAAGATGTAGTTAGGGTTAGTATTACATTTTCTGATAACGCCAGAAAAAAAAAAATGTCGGACAGTTTGGAGGAAAGTTCAAAATCGATCATGTCCGTCGTTAAAGATGACATATTTCTCTGTTGTGTATTATTTTATTGGCTGGACAGTTTGGTCATTGAAACTGTTGTAAGTCATGAATTTATTTGCTGGCATGATTATTGGAAATGCTAAAAGAATCATTCATGTTTGAGAAGCCTGAGATATGGGATCCGGGAGTGCACAGTTCCATGTTTGTTGAAGACAATAACACAAAATACCTTTATATCTTTAATAATTAGATAATAATATGCAGTCGTTGAAAGTGTTGTCTTAAGCTACTTTTCGGAATAGTCCTTAGTGGTGCTTTAGAAAACAAATGTCAAGCTTGAGAAATTTAGACACATGAGTTTACAGCATGGGTGTGCACTTTGTCAAAATGCCCTTTCTGTTATTTCTGTCTTTATCTTGGATAACTTGGTCTTATGAAGTTGTTACTTTCTTCTCCTCTTTGTAAGTGATGCTGCATTTAAAAAAAAAAGGGGGGTGTAAGGAGAGAAAACTGTGTGAAGTGCATGAAAATTTCTATTGCAGTTAGTTTGTTGAAAAGAGCATGGCTGTTTCTTCTGCTTTCGGACATTGTCTATGGTTGGAATTTTTCTAACGCCGTCACTTTTGTTGCTGCTGTTGTTGTTATGGTTACAGTTGACACTGACGGTAGTCCATGCTGTAACACACGACAGACACTTCAAAACATCCAGGAAAGACAACAGAACAAAAGAGGGGTTAATTTTAATAGATTTGGATTTTCTTATTGTTTCTATTGAATTTGATAAGGTCATCGTAACACAGTGGTGACAGATGGAAAAATCATCAATGTTATCATAATGCAGTGGTTTATCATTTTTGCTGTTTCAGTTCAGTGATGGTAATGGTCTATCACTTAATACGGTGGTACAATGAACCCAGGTCAAATCAATGCCATTTAAGCTGCAACGCTCCCTTGATAAAGTCACATTAGCAGTTTAAAATTCTTTGTTTTGCACGCCTCTCTCATATAAACTTGTACATATTTCATCGGTTAGATCACACCAGGGTGAAAAAAAAAAGTTCAATAAAAATGAACAGGCTGACAAATTAATAATAAAGAGGTTTGTCATTTGTCAAACCACCAAGCTCAAGGTATCAATGAGGTTGTTGTAAAGCTGTTTCACCGTTGCTGCATACGCTTTGTGTGGGAGGACAGTGTATGCCAATGCTGTTCTTTGGCTGCAGGATAATGCCGGTTCTTGCACAAATGGTCAAATAACAATTAATGGAATCACAGTCGGCAGCAAACGATTTCTTTGGCAATCAGGGATCGGAAATAGAACCTGCAGTACCCTGCAGCAAATGGCAACAGTGGGGTTGATTGATGGTAATTAAAAAAAACACAATCAACAACCAAATGGTACCAAAGAGCTTGGTGAAAAAAAAAATGAACAAAGATCTTCTTATTATGGCTTTCCTTTTTCTCTCTCATACACTTGAATTTAAACTGCTAATTATAACAGCCTCAGTCAGTCACAATGTGCTCAGTCATACAGTCATATTATTCAACCTTTTCAGTCAACATTTTGCTGCGGAGATAACAAAATCTGTAAAACAAAGAAACGTTGTTCACCAAAAATGCAAACGAAGATATTTATTTTGAAATGGTGTTTGTCAAACAGTTCTTCAGAAATAATCTGGAAAGAAATAACACTAAGGGCTTTTGTCTTCAATGACTTGGGGGTTCAAACTGATGCTTCACATTTTCTAGCCAAGTCTGAGTCTAATATTGTCCTGTTGGAGGCACTTGATCAACTAGCCCGAGGAACGGTACCGATCTGAAATTATCTCCACCTCAGAGGGTGGTTTTTTTTTTTTAAATTAAAAAATGACAGAAAGCAAATATCCAGAAAAAAAAAATTATCTCTATTTGCATTTTCAGAGAAGATGACATTCCATAGTAACATTGTAAAGCTAACAAGACAACAGTAACACAACGGCATGGGGTGACATAATGACACGACATTAGAGAATAATACTGAAATAATGGACGGATTATGATAAGGCACTTTGAAGACAAAAAACAAACAAACAAACAAACAAAATATATAAGGCAAGACAAAAATAGACGTTTCGTTTTCTGTGAAAAACATGGTTATCAAAATGAAGGCACGAACGTGTGCTTATAGATGCACATGATGAGATTTCTTTTCTTCTTCGTTGTTATGGATTTGTTAGTAAAGTTTCTCTCGTTGTTTGGATAATATCTTGCTGTTTCTGGAGAGAGATCGTTATGAACGTCAAAATAAAAACTTCCTGCCTGATGACATAAGCTCATTTCTTTTGATGTTTATAAGATTTCATCCAGATGTCTGCCATAGACTGAAAAAAATATCTATGCTTCAGATACATGAAGCACTAAAGATTTTTTTTTTTTTTTTTTTTGAAAATCACCAATCAATCATCTCAAACTGAACATGAGAAGATGATCGGCTACAAAATGAAAACAAACATAAAACAATGGAAAGTAAATTAATCATTGACAGTTTTGATTTGATTTTTTTTCCCGAAGTTGGTTTAGCTGAAGCAGACATTTCCGACTTGGACGCCGAATTGTTGGTTCTCTCTGCCGATGTCGAAGAGCAGGAGGTCCTTCAGAGGCAGCAGGTCAGTCTTGTTGGTGCGGACGCTGAGGGTGGCTGTGTGCCATTGGTTGTCCTTGGTCTGTTCAGGTACAGAGAAGAAGGAAGTGAGGAATCAGCTTCAGAACTGGCTATTCATTGGAGTTAACATGTACCCCACATTAACCTTTGCCCCACTATATGCAAGAGCACTAGAATAAACTTTTTTTTTTTTTTTTTGTGGAATTCAGTGATTTTGTCATTAAAATGCTGTCAATTGAATCTGATTCATATTTTCTTCACTGCTTGAATATTGAACGCTTGGTATTAGTTCTAATTGTGGTCTAACAAAACATGAAGCCAGTGATATAGATATAAAGTGACAGTATTTAAGAATTATCATCAAATGGACGAGTGTGTGGTTCTCCTGAATCTATTCCCAAGGGAATGTAACTCATTTGTTTTTGTTCTATACAGTTTTGAATGTCTGCTACAAGTCCTATTTACAAATTAAGTTATGACTCTTAGTTTCACACTGTGAAAGCGGTTAGACAATCACATAACTGATAGTGGCATTGCTATAGGTGAAGGCAACTGGAATCTCCCGTCAATCGATTCTAGCTCGTTTCTACTGTATGTTTCAAACACTTGGTACACTATGTTTTATTCATGTATAGGTATTTCATGACAACATAGCATAAAGGCTGATAGATGTTAATTATTCTAAAAAAACTTACGCAGTTGTCATCGACATCAATGAAAGTGGTTCTCTTGAATCTGCCCTCAACAGAGTCCAGCTCATCGCCAGTGCTGGTGACCAGTCTCATGCCGTAAGGGCTGGTGTTGAGACAGTCGTAGACAACGGTCTGGCGGGCACGGGTTGACAGCAGCTGCAGGTATCTGATCTGTGTGCTGTGGGACTTGTAGTAGAACTGGAGGTGGAACAGAAAAAAAAAATGCAAATGAACAGTCAGTCAGTTGTGGCATGTGGGGATGTGAGGATATTCTAATGGTTTGATGCTGCCTTCAGAATTGCTGGGGGTGGGACTTGTAGTGGGGCAGAGAAAAACAAAGCAATTATAGAAAAAAAAAATGCTGACGTACTTTTTATCATAGATAAACATCTACCTATTTGAGTGTGCCATCCTACAGTACGGAAAGACAAAGATATTGCACCACCCCATTTCTATAAGAACATATGTTTTATAGGAAGGGCTGCAAAATATAATCTCAATATTCTCGAAGTCGAAAATATTAGAGAAAAAGGCGTTATGCCAAAATACACTGGTAAAGGAGTGTGGGCGTACTCTGATAGTTCTAATGCCAGACAAGTCTTGCTGTGAGCTGTAGAACTCAGAAGGGAAGAGCAACAAGAACTATTAGACAGTTGTGGGGTGTGAGAATGAAGAAATCTGTCACATTAAGTGCTGCTTCAAGCGCTAGACAGGTCCGAGCTTTGCACTGCTAGAAGTGGGACCTGGTAATGGGACGCATAGGGATGACTTGGTCTGTGGCTCATTCCCTGGGCAGGTAAGGTTGCTGATTGTGATGAAAATAATACGTATGATAATTCTTAACAAAAGCAGGTTTTACACAAAGTTTCGACATTGGAGAACGTCTAGTGACCAGCCAATACTCTCCACATATTTTCCTCAGCCCACCCGACCCATCTGTAAAACGACTGAATACGCATATAGCTCTGTGATCTCAAGATTTCTGGGTCTGACGACCATGTAGAGATATACTCTGAAGAACAAGTAAGACTGTGTCAGAGCTCACCTCTTTGCCGTTGTTGATCTCGTCCATGAAGTACTGGGCCTCGCGGGTGTCCTTGGTCCATCTCTCGCCATGGAACTGGAAGATAAAGAATGCACGGATAATGGATGTATGGTTGGACGGATGGATTGATGGATAGATAGATGGATGGATGGGATGAATGGATAGATGGATTTATGGATGGATGGATGGATAATATATATGACTACTGTATTGAGGTATGATTGCCAATGGCTTCCAGTAGAGCACCAAGTGGTGAAAATCACTATAAAGGTTTATCCAGCTGGAAATAATACTCACAGTGTTGGGGTTGGCCAAGAGACAGCTCTCCTCAGTCTCGAAGTTGCAGTAGACCAGGATGGCATCCAGAGCGGAGCCCTCGTTGGGATCGATCCAGTATTCGCCTAAGTGAGATAGCACGAACATGAAATTAAATCGGTCAATAAAGCTAAATTCTCATAATAAATTGTGATCAATCTGTAACTAAAATTATTCAACGCCATGTTCGACGATACGTATGTCTACGAGAATGATGAAGGAAACAGAAATACTCAGAAATAAATTGCGCTTTACTGTAAATATCCATTATGGTCCTAGTCAGCATTTCGTTCAGACAACTAAGCATATCGATTGCCAACTTTCGAAATTTGCTCCCATGAGTGAAGTTATATGCAGAGAGCATTCTGGGAACTCTCCTAACGATAGCAATTTTACATGTTTGTTCTTTTCACTTATATGGATATAAATTGATAGAGTTTCCACTATCTCGATGTCTTGTTACCAAAGCATTGTAAATTCCGGATCTGGTCGACAGACGGAACAGAGAAGAAAAGAGCCATTGCATACCAATGATTCCAGCGGCTGGGAATATGATGACTGACAAAGGAGAAGAATACATGTCAAGCATTATATAAATATGTAAGGGAAAGAGAAAGTTACCGCTCTTGTATTCGGGGTTTGCCAACTTGATGTCTCTGCAGGTCTGGCCAGGAGAAGTTCTCCTTCCGGTAGGTCTGTAGACGCGGTTCAGAGCCTCTCTGGCGAGGTTCAGACCCTCGTAGGCGCCCTCGGTATCCTGCAAGTAATTAATCATAGCGGACATGTTTTCAATCTTGAGCTGTTGTCGACGTTTGTCAATTCACAGACAATTGAGATGGTTCATTGGTGTAGACTAGTTCTCTGTATTGAAATAATTGAAAGAAGGATGACAAAAGGATTGCCAGAGAATGCAGGTTATATACTAAGCGACAATAAATAGAAACAGATACAACAAGAACGAAAGAACCGCACTACTAAAAAAAAAACAAAAACAAAAAAACTGATAGCATATCTGCAAGAAAAATACATAAAACAAAAATGCAAAGGATAATGAAAATGCATACATGACAAATTCTAATGAATGGCCAAAGATTTTTTAAATGCATGGAAGACAAATTTTATTGCACAAGACCCGCTAAGAGAAAGAGCGCCTACCTCAATAGGCTGGTCATACTGCATATAAGGATCGTTGCCTTTGCCAGCGGAATAGCCATTACCACGTGGGTAGACAGGGGCGTATCCCTGGAAGAAACAAAGAAAATGAAACATGATATATGACAATGGAGAATCTAGAATCTAATGCATGGCATATAGGTACTTTTTCTACCATAAGCGGTAGTCTTATTAAACTGAGACAATGTTGTTGACCCTGCCTTGCTCTGCTGCTGTTCTTATATTTTTGTACGGATCTAAGTGTAAATGTATGCTACATATTATTTTATACTGTGTCTCATCAACAGTGGATGGAATTTTCCTTTTACTAACAGATAAAGTTATCTTATCTTATCGTATCTAATCTAATCTTATTGAAAAATTGCTCACAAGAAAGCATTTGACATCGGGGATGATAGGAAAAGTTCAAAGGATTCTAATATTAAATGAGGAAAGAGATGTTTGTCGAGAAGGAGTCCTTCACATTTTATCCCAGCTATCACCATCATAGAGGACAGGAACCCAGATCAGATTTGTTAATAGAGGAGCTTATAGGCGAAGTGGAAGAGAGAGAAAAACAAACTTACGGGAGGTCCAGGTGGTCCGGGGCGTCCAGCAGGTCCGGGAGGTCCCTAGAATACAACAGAAACATATGGTAATACATGATGACTATTACGGCATCAACATACAGATAATCTGCGTAGGTCGCTTCTTTACTTTAAACAGAGCATAATAAACTCACTGAATACCCTTTAGGAAGCATATTGCGCCTGCCGCATAGTTTTTAATATATCACATGTCTAGAAAATCTGTCAAGGCATCGCAAAAGCCATCAATCTATTTTAGACTTCAAGCACAGTGATATATATTACTCGTGATATAACCTTGATATGACTAATCCTTTAACACTATGCGAATCGATCACAATTTTTCTTTCAAGTCTATGACTAAGGCTAATGGATCACAGGGGAAACTAGGTATTCAGAAAGATAACTCACCTGAGGTCCATCATCTCCAGCGGGTCCACGGAGACCCTGAAAGAAAGAGGAGGAATACATAATTACAAATAATACTGAAATAACAACAATATTGAAATAACAACTTGCGGCTTGCTAAATTCTTCCATCCATTCTCATCATTTGGCTGGGAAGGAAATGTCCTATACTAAAGAAGGCACAAATCAATGACTTCGTGCGAAAACTGCAAATAACACTATTTTGATGACACAAGTACATGGCACTCGAAAAAGAAATACCATTTTAAGTATGAGCACACATGTATTTTTGTAATTATGATCCCTACAATAAAACTCAAACCACCCGAATGATGATTTTTCCTTTCCAATATGAGCTCGAGTTAAAAAAAAAAAAAGAAAAAGAAAAAGAAAGTACGAGTATTAATAGAAATGTGCCCTTTTATAAGGATCTAAATTGTGGCCTACCATGAGGAACATGTATAATTTGTCCTCATGTGGGTAATTAACAGAAAACTACGGGGGCAGAAGGTGTTTCATTGTTAGTTATTATACTGTTACAATTTCTATGTCAGTGCATGGACCAAGAGACCAACTTACAGGAGAGCCGGGGCGTCCGATAGGTCCAGATTCACCAGGACGTCCTGGCAGTCCTCTCTGTCCAGCGTTTCCCTGCAAGACAAGATGATGAACATTGATGACAGATCGTAAATAGGGCGCTTGCTACACCAAAATCCGGTCGTTTGTTATACTGTATTTAAGATTGGAAAGCGTATTCAGAACTATTCATTTCTGCCTTCAAGATATAGTCTGTCTTGTTCTAGTATTGTCTGTAGCATTGTAGTTGATCTGTGGGAGTGTATGTTACTTCGTACACGTATGCTACGTCTCATCACCTAGGACAGGAATTTCCCCCTGAAGATAATACAGCTTATCTTATATAATCTGGATGACTTAATGAAAAAACAGTGAAAACAAAACTTTGAAACATGTTTAACGAAAGAGAGTTTTGTCCTAAGAAAGTATAGCTTGTGGGGGTCCGGCTAATATTAATTCTAGTGGCATTTTTCGATTAACTCAAGAACATTCTTGCTTAAAGAGTTTTGTCATAAATGATTCAAGCTACAGGAATTCGGGTAATAATTTGTGACTATTTGTTTTTTGGTCTAAAGTAAATGTTGCTGTAGCTAACTCTACGTTACACATTTACTAGCAATCCAGCCACATAACGACGTTTGGAGTACAATGTAAGATCAGATAGAAATGCATGTTGAACTTACGGAAGGTCCTGGGGGTCCAGGAGGTCCAGGGGGTCCGTTCTCACCACTGCCTCCCTATGGGAGGAGAACAAACAAATAGTGAAAAACATAATAGAGATGTGATCGAATAATCAAGCGTGATATTACCGATATTAACCCATGGAATAGGAAACACATCCTAAAATCACATTTTTCTTTATTGGTCAAAAGAATAGCAGGTATAAAAATTAAATGTGCATAACAGAAAACCATTTACCAGACAAAGAGAAGAATTAGTACTACATATAACTCAGGGAACAGGAACAGAGTCTGAGAGTTGGATTAAAATGTGTTTGACGCAGAAGTACTAAAATAGACAAACAGAGAGTAAGATAGAAAGAGAGAGGGAGAGAGCGAGAGGGGCGATGACACGAAATTATAGAAAAGAAAAAAAGAGAATACTTGAAAATGGGACAATGATCCAGAAGAGGAAAAGAAGAGAAAATCACATTTTGCGGGAAAAAGAATAAATAAAAGAACAAAACGAAATTTAAAAAAAAAATAATAATAAAAAGCAATTGTTGTTCACATAATCTTGTTGCTTCCAAACGACATATCTTATGAACATGGATGGCCGTTTTTCTTCTTCTTCTTCTTGGTTATCAAGGATGTTGCTCTGATAAAGATAATTAAATGAATGACCTACCTGAGGTCCGGGCAGTCCTTGGCCGCCAGGTCGTCCGGGCCAGCCTTTGTCTCCCTTGGCTCCGCTCCTTCCAGTTCGTCCTTGGTCTCCTTGAGCTCCAGCAGCTCCCTGGCAGACACCAATCATATGGAGACATTGAAAGCCACACGTCCCTTTTTTTTTTTTTCATTCCTTAGCCAATACTCTAGCTGTTATTGCTGTTGTTGTTGTTGTTGTGTCAAGTTTCGTTCTGACAAATTTCTAATTTGAAAAATTAAACCAATAGCAAGACAATTAAAACAATATCTAATGATATATAATGATATGTTGTCTCTCCGTTGTTCATAGGTCTGTCTATCTACTTGTCTGTCTATCCTTTTAATGTTTATCTGGCTGTCTGTCTATTTGTCTTTTTACAGTTTTCCCATTTGTCTGTCTGTTTCTCTGAATATATGTTTATCCAAATGTGAGCTTTTCTGTTTATGGGTATGTCCGTGGGTCTATACGATTTGACTCTAGTCTTTCTTTCAATCTAGCATATTTGAGGAGATTCTCAAATCATCACTTACAGGGGCACCGCGAGGTCCAGTAGATCCGGTGGGTCCAGCGCCTCCGCGCTCTCCCTGTCAAAGATAAATAACAGTTCTGAAAAACTGGCCGGACAATAAAATAAAAATAATTTATATAAACGAAACATAAAACTGGCGAAGTTGAGCTTTAAATTTTGTAAATTGCTAACATTAAAATGTTCGTTCCAGAAATATCGGGATACACTTAGACATCTACCAGTTCACTAGCAGCGCAGTTATTGAGGTTCTACAGACAAGATGAATGAATACTTCATCTAGAAAACTAGAAATATTGAATTCTCTCATTGAGAACAATAATGACGGTACTTATGTTTACAGACA
This sequence comes from Peronia verruculata, assembly GCA_038406235.1. Classification (NCBI taxonomy): domain Eukaryota; kingdom Metazoa; phylum Mollusca; class Gastropoda; order Systellommatophora; family Onchidiidae; genus Peronia; species Peronia verruculata. The sequence continues at coordinate 11,641 of JBCAUA010648270.1, forward strand.
CTTGGATACGTTCTCAGCTTTCTGTAAAATCATTTTCATGCTCTTGCCAAACATTTCTTCTTCTAGCAATAACAACAAATAACTACAGAGTGTCCAAATTCTTCAACTCTGATGACCACGGCAAAGAGGGAAACAGATTTTGCATTGAAACTTTGGTCTGAACTATAAGTGATTTCATTGTCGAAGCGTTACAAGTACAGTTAGGCACCCTTGTCTTCTTTCAGAACTCTAAAGAGGATTTCATATAAAATGACTGAAAAAAAAAAATACAAGGCATTCTCTTTGAATGCCAAGAATTAACCTCTGGCACGTGAGATCAGGTATACAATTTTATCTTAATTGACAACAGACACACAAGATCTTCAATTATATTATTATTTGTAAGATCAAGTTCAATGGGCAGGATTATGTTGAAGATTTTTTTTTTTTTCATGAATCTAGGAACACTGCCCTCCTTCTTTTAAAAAGTGCAGAGTTAAAGAGTTTGACCTACCCTCTCTCCTCTCTCGCCTTGGGGTCCTGGCTGTCCATTCTGTCCTGGTGGTCCTTGAGGTCCGCTAACTCCTGGTGGTCCGGGTGGGCCAGAAGCTCCACGGCTTCCCTTCTCGCCAAGTCTGCCTTGTGGGCCTGGGGATCCATCCATTCCACGCTCTCCCTGTGGATGGATGAATAGATGGATGGGCGGGTGGATGGATGGACGCACGGTTGTACGAATGGATGGATAGATGGAAGGATGGAAGGATGGATGGATGGATGGATGATCAATCGATATTTAAGCATCTGATGGTCGATGGATAAGACTTCAATGACTAACGATATAACTTGATAGCCCACATGAATACAAATACATAATACATACGGGCTGTCCACTTTCGCCAGGGTATCCAGCAGGTCCGGGTGGTCCTGGGGGTCCTTGAGCGCCGGGTCCACCATCAGATCCATCTCTGCCGGAGGGTCCTGGCTCACCCTACAGGAATGACAATAGAGACAGTAAGCAACAAGTAATGAGGAATCCATTACAACATTTTGTATTGTTATTCCAGACGGCCTTATTTTGCTATGGAGTACTTCCACTTTGAAAACATAGTAAGCTGCTGCGTTGTATTAGGCTTCATCAAATGGTGTGATTTATTTTAGCATTCTTTTAGAAGCATCAAAGAAGTCAAAAGACTTTGGCTGGTAAATACCCAGAACTATACCTTAAACCAGACTTTGGTGAAAAAAGTTTTAGCCCACATCTAACGCTGGAAATTTGCAAAGACAAGGTGTCATTTCGGTTCATAACTGGGGTTTGTCTAACTGTGAGTTTCAGAAACTGAGCCATGAAGTTTTCATTTTTCATGAAACATAGGGGAGCCAAAAAAACTATGGAAACTGGAAAACTATGAAGGAAAAGGTCCGTGAGAAATTTGCAAAGACAAGGTGTCACTTCGGTTCATAACTGGGGTTTGTCTAACTGTGAGTTTCAGAAATTGAGCCATGAAGTTTTCATTTTTCATGAAACATAGGGGAGCCAAAAAAAAAAAAAAAGAAAAAAAAAACGTATTTATAAAGTGTGGCTTGTATAGTCCAGGTATATTGTGAATCAAATCCTGGTACTTGTATATCACTGATTTTCTAGAAATGAAGATTCATCAATTGAAAGCTAAGGGAAGATGTGGATGAAAGTAATAACACTCTTTAATAGCTCTGCACATAGTTTGCTGCAGCCATTTGCTAGCATTTACATGGGTGTCCTAGCATCACTGATTGATGAAATGTAGACTTATGAAATTTGACTCGTCAATAGGCACGATAGCTGGAGACAAGACGGTATGCAGAAACACAAAGACAAAGAAAGATAGGAAGGCAGACATAAATGTATTAGACAGTAAGGCAGACAGGGAAGTAGGGAGGTGGATAAGTAGGCGGGTAAGTAAGTAGGCAGATAGGTAGGTAAGTAAGTAGATGGGTAGGTACATAGGTACGTGGGCACGGGATAGGGAGGAAAGTAGTTGGTAGATTAGGTACTATGTACATAAGTGGTTAGATAATTAGATAGGCAGATGGATGGATGGCTGGCTGAATAGATGGAGGGATGGATGGGTGGATGGATGGAGGGCGGATAGACAGATGGATGGGCAGATGGATGGATAGATAAATGAATGGATAAATGGATGGATGGACGGACGAGTGGGTGGACAGATAGATGAAAGGAAAAGGGCAAAGACTTACAGGATCACCAATGGGGCCAGCAGGTCCTGGTTCTCCAGAAGAGCCAGGGAATCCAGGTGCGCCTCTCTCTCCTTGGGGTCCGACGGGGCCAATAGGTCCGGGGCCTCCCTGCAAAATGCCATCAATGCAATGCAATCCTTTAGTTTCAAAGTTTTCAGCGCATTTCAGAGTCCTACCTGCTCTCCTTGCTCTTGTATTATGAAAAATAACTGCAAAAGGCATAATTTTAGTTCACATAGTTAGATTTTTCTTAAAAACAGCCTTTTTGGAAATAATATCCAGGGACAAAGCAGAGGTTATAAAGAAAACCACTACCCGCAGAAATGACAGCATAGGAGAGGCCGAGACAGACATTATGAGACTGTATGTTCAGATGATCAACTTAGAGAACCAGACTTACGGGCTGTCCTGGGCTTCCTCTCTCGCCTGGCAGACCGTCGTTACCAGGGGCTCCAGGCTGTCCGCTCTCACCAGTGATACCGGGGGGTCCAGATTGTCCGGGGGATCCCTGTTAATTAAGTAGGCATTATATCAAGAGTATGCCTCTAAATTCATGAAACATCAACACTTTGCCAGACAATCAACGTAAAATCAACATTTCCTCTCGTAAGTCACTGAAAAACATAAATATCATCCTTGTCAGTCGAAAAATAAAATTAAGATTATCGATGTTAACAACTGAAATTGTACACACATTCACTTTTTGTTTTTGTTTGCTTTTTTATTATTTTTTTTAACAGAGTGACAATCGAGGTTCTTTCTCTCTCTCTCTCTCTCTCTCTTTCTCTCTCTCCCCGTCAGTCTCTCTCACTTTTATATGTTAGATTTGTTGGGGCACGTAATGGACGTCATTCATTTTCAATCATTGTAAGTATCAATAAAAAATAAATAAATAAAATTACAACAACAACAACAACAAGAACAATGTTCATTTCAGTTTTAAATGCAAGCAGAACTTTGCATGGTCTTACTCTTTCTCCAGCAGGTCCGGCGGGTCCAGAGCTGCCTGGTGGTCCCTGAGGTCCGCTAAGTCCTTGTGTTCCAGGTAATCCGGGTTGTCCTGGCTGTCCGGCATTTCCGGCGGGTCCGGGCTCACCAGGAGCTCCGGGTGGTCCATCAATTCCATTAGTTCCCTGTAAGAGTAAAGTATACCTTGAACAGCAGTAGAAAAGACCTATAGAAATATTACATATTTTCCTATAGTTCACCATGTTTAATTAAGCGCTTCACACATCCGAAAGGAACGTTCTCAGCTTCCTGGAGGGTATACAAAGCCCGTGCTTTACAGATCCGAAGGGTACGTTCTCAGCTTCATGGAAGGCATACTCACATCCTTATTAAGCCAACAAAACGATCAACATTCACGGTATGAAGTGGGAAATTCATTTTATCTTAGGTTGAGTTTGAAAACAGTATGGGAACCGTATATCCCGAAGAGAAAATAATGGGTTCTTAAAGACCACAGACACCATAGTAAGAGCTAATAAATGTAGTGCTTTCATATGTTTTTTCTTTTTCTTTTTCTTTCATTACTAATATCTTTTTTAGTATTCGATAATACAGGGAGTTTTACTATTTGATATACCATTTCATTTAAATGGTTCAAAAGATTGAAAGCTGATAAGCTGTTGGTCTGTTGCTATGAGAAAATATATTCAGTTTAGAGAAGACTTTTAATACTAATTTACATTCAGTCAGCAGAATTTTAATCAACCCAAAATACAATTGTGGACATTTATCTCTTTCCGTGCCAGAACAAAACTATCAGATTTTTTTTTCAAAAGCTACTGAGGTGGTTAGACTTAACCGTGATGTTCGTCCATTGCAGACGTTTATATTGTTACTCATATAGTGCAAAGCCACCGCAAAGCCCTTCTCACTGTTTCCTGTTTATCAAAGCCAAAGACCCTCTTTCAGCATGCTGATTACAAGAATCAAATTACGACGCGTTTTGCCATTGGATAAGGCTTATATACGTCGGAATCTTAAGAGTTATTTAGCTTCCCTAAGTTTGACTTGTAAGGGACTCGGTAGCTGAAGTACAGGGTGAGTCATTAACAGGGTAGTCAGAACACTTTTAGCCCAAATGACAAAATAAATCAATTTTAGATCATACATTATTATATTCAATCAAATGTACATGAAATAAAGGCTTTGGTGCTGGCAAAATAAAAAAAATAAAAAAATTCCATGATCAAGTAATGTGTCGGTAGAGAGTCTAAAAATACGCCCCCTCCCTCTCCTTCCAGTTTGCTTACAATAAGCATAATATTGACTGCCCGTTTCCTCCCGACTCTCCCTGTAGTAAGGGCACACCGACACGCCGGTAGCTGCATAGTAATGCCAAATATGAACATCATTCTGGATGCATAATATTATCAAACTATATTACACGGAACTAACTATCAAAATAGAGACAAGTATAGATGTGTAGAAAGTTGGATATTCACAATTTCTCAGTGGCAAGGGAATTCAAAATTTAGATCTAGATTTTAATACTGAGGCCTTTATGTACGGAGTTTGGACTAACTCTTTATACACATTTCAACTGAAAATAAAAATCCGATATTTCGTGCCATCGTTTACCATTATAACTGCAGAACTCATGTAGGCAAACTTTGAGCCATATGAAGAATCTGAACGTGTCTATTCATTCAGAAAGAGTTTGAAATGACAATAATAAAACTTACGGGTTCTCCAGAGCTTCCAGGCTCACCACGAAGGCCTCTTGGTCCTGTATCACCCTGAAATAAGAAGAGAATTAGATCAGTTGTGTTGGTCTTGGCTGGCATGCTTTATATTTATGAAATAGACGGGTCAGAACGATTAAAATAAAATTTAACTGAGATAAAATAATTATCTGCTGACGAAAATCTGTGGTCACATTGACACTTTATGTGCTTGTTTTTCTCTCTCTCTCTCTCTTTCTCTCTCTCTCTTTTCTGCATGTTGCAACATTGGTCATAATATATTTCCTAATGGAATTAATGGTACGATCTTGTGACGACAAGAGACAGTGCAAAACCGGATATGCAAAGCATTGTGCTAGGAACACAAAGAAGACCATAAGTGGATAAATTGAAAGCACCCGTCTCCATCTGGCCATCACACTGAGCTTTGCTGAAGAACTGGACAGATGGAGAGGATTGTCAGGGTGCCATCAAGGCTGGTATGGAAACAGTCAGATCACCCCTCCCCCCCCCCCCCCCTCTAATCCCTCCTTCTACCCTTCTTGAAGATTGAAAATGCAGTAAAGGAAAGATAAAAAATGTTCTACGTGCACGTAAATGAAACTCACTCTAGCTCCAGGGGATCCGTCAGCGCCAGTAGCACCGGGTTCACCAGTAATGCCTGCGGGTCCAGTGCTTCCAATAGGTCCAGGAGGTCCTTGAGGGCCGACTCTGCCAGCGGCTCCTGGGGGTCCATCCCCACCTGCAGGTCCAGGTGGGCCGCGGTCTCCTCTGTTGGCTGCCTCTCCGCTAGGACCGGGAGCACCGGCAGGTCCCGGTTGACCGACTTCTCCAGCAGGGCCGGGCTCACCATCTCTGCCGCTCTCTCCGGGTGCACCCTGAAAGCCATCAGATGAACAGAATTGGCTGATTGTGTTCTTATCTATTTGATTCTAATGAACATAGGATGAACCATCTTTACAGCTCTCTCTAATAACACCGTCAAAGCCATGGGATAGAACAGGGTATTGCATCACCAAGCTGTTTTTTAATTAACCCTAAAAGTGGCAAACAGGAATTGCCGCTCCTATAATTATATAGAGAAATCACTATAAAGAGCAAGCAGTCGCTGATGACCAACACTCTGCCACTCTAACAGTCTCACTGTTGGATGGCTGATTTCAACAGTGCTCTAGGTTCTATCATACTCTTTCAAGAACTGTTTAGAGTTTCAAATTGAAGTCCTGAGAACGGAAAGTATCTAGGTCATTTTTCAATTATTTTGATTGAAGTCTGAGAAAGACCGAACAAAAATGATGTTTAAAAAATCAATGAGAGATAAATGGTCAAAACATAAGGTGCAACATGCAAACAACAGAAACGACAAAATTAAGATAACTAGAATATGATATGACCTCACAAAGGAAAACGATTTTTTTTCCACCGTTCAAGTCGCTGAAAAAGGACTTGAGTGCTGTTCACCATACCTTGTTCGGTTTAAAGTGACATTGTTTGAGCTGAGAACAAATTACTCACTCTAGATCCACGTGGTCCAGCACGCCCAACGGGGCCTCTCTCTCCTGGGGGACCCTGGAAGAGACAGAATAACAAATCTAAGGTTAGGCTTGGTTCAGGCTGGGTTGTTCTATGGGTGGTGGGGTCAGTCGACGATTCAATGACCCACTTATAGATAAGGATTGCTAGATAGAAAGGCAGTACACATTTCTAAATTAACAGCTAAAAGTTCTGATTAGATCATTAATGGCTAAATAGATAGTTCAATATGAAGACAAGTAATAGGTATACAGATTGTTGAGTTAGTTGTTATAAAGAGATTGTTGAACAAAAGTGATGCCCTATACTTACAGCAACACCACCTGGGCCGGGATCACCTCTCTGTCCTTGAGGTCCAGCAGGTCCCTGCAGAGTTAAGAGTAACAAATGAATAAGTTATACCAACCTATTTTTTTTTTTACCGAAAGTCGAGTTACCAAAATATTACCTACCACTCACCCAATGTTAGTTACCCCAAAGCGAAGAGCTACATTGATATATATCACTGCGTTTTTATTTTGTCGTCATTTTATGTTGTCATCATAGTCTTACATTCCTGGCTAGTCTTAGTGGTGTGGTTACCAGTTCGTTGTAAGTTCTGGATTCAGACTGCTTATTTGGGATGTTATCTGGTAACCTGCGCACTTACAATTTTCTTAACTGTAGCAATGGTATCAACCGACTGTAAGATCTGAATTCAGCTATTATTTTAATAATGTTAAGAATCCCATTACCTAAAGTAACTCTAATCTGCCTTGGTACCACCTCACTAAAGTCCAATATCTTATTATCTATGAAATGTTATGTGGACAGCCACTACGACCATTTTAAGATACAATTACATTAACTGATTGCAAGCTTTGGATTCAGGCAATTTATCTTTGACACAAAGGAAAGGGTCGAAATACCCGAGCAAGTCTTATCCATGATGATATCAGTTCACTGTAAGCTCTGGATTCAATTAATTTAGCTGTTGAAATCCTAGTACTTACGACCTGCCTTGGTAATAACGGTACCAGTTCGATGAAAACTTTGAATTCTGTAACCAGGCCTAGAATTTTATTTAGAAACACTAAATTTACTACCAGACTTAGCAATGATAGTACCATTCACTGTTAGGCCTAGATTCAGTTCACACTCTAAGATGTTCTTTAGGAATCTTAATACTTACGGCCATTCCAGCATCTCCTTGAGGCCCACCTGGTCCTCTCTCACCTGGGGCTCCACGTGGGCCAGCGGGTCCAACTTGACCTTCGATTCCTTGTTCTCCCTGAGCGAGAAATGAGGGTAAAAATAATAAGTCTTTTCGACGTTCTGCTATAATTATTACCATTTTTTCCAGATCCGTAAGATAATCTACCATGGGATCAGTTCTCTCAGAGATTATATGGATAGGGACAGTCAACATTTTAGTTAGAACCAGCTGACTTGTAAAATCTGGTAAAATATTATAAATGGATGGATGATCAAGGTACAATCAAAGGATCGTATTAATAACAAGATAGAAAAGACAAAGGTGAAAAAAAAAATAGAGAGACAATTAATGGATCGTCTGTAAAAGAGAAATATAAAAACCTATTTAAAAAAAAAAAAATAAAAAGGCAAACGATTCTATGTAACAAAACCAAAAAGAAAGAAAAAAAAAAAAAACAGTTGCTGAACACGGATGACAAAACGAAGGGATAAGTACATTGTGCTTACTTACCCTATCTCCGGGTGTTCCGGGCTCTCCCTGGATTCCTGGTGGTCCGGGGTCTCCAGCTCTTCCGTTCTCGCCAGCTGGTCCTGGCGGTCCGTTGACGCCCTGAAATAGATCAAGCCTTCTACTGATGTCTTAGGCTCGTTATTAAATAACACCCAGCAAGGCCCTCCTTGAAGTTCCTGGGTGGATGGATGGATGGATGGATGGATGGATAGATGGATGGAACGGTGAAGGTATGGATGGATGGATGGATGGATGGATGAATGGATCGATGTACGAATGGATGAATGGGATGGGTGGATGAATAAATAGATGGATGAATCTATGGGCCGATGGCTGACTGAATGGATGAATGGATACAGGACTGATCAATGAATGCATAAATGGATTACCTGCAGTCCAGGTTCTCCGGAAGGTCCTTGGTCACCAGTCTCACCTTGACGGCCCTGTGAAGGATAAGATAAAACATACCAGTGGCTTCTACTATGCTAACAAATTTCACATAATTGAAATTGAATTTGTATCGCCCATATCTATATTATAAAATTGTAAGAAAACCAACAATAGGCTTATGGACTCGAAAACGGCTGAACGGATCCATCTGAAAATTGGCGAACAACACTGTTGATATGGATCTATGTTTTTATGTACATAAACCAGAAATCAGCGAACTATCTTTGGCGTGAATCTGAGAATGCGGTAACAATTCAAAAATAAACTCGCGAGGATGTTTGATCCGAATTGTGCGTTAAATAGAATGACAATTCAAAAACACGTTGTCTATGAGTGACATTCAGCGTTCAGTCAACTAAAATATCAACATCAAGGTGTGCACATACACTTTAAGGCAATGGGCTATTTTTAATAATCTCTCACGGAGGCCATAGGTTTTCTTCTAGCTGTTCAATGATTCACATGACTCAAGAATGCATCCCTTAAGAAAGAAATGAAAAAAGTCCAACATTTTTTATTATGCCGTTCTGCTTACAAAAAAAACAAACAAACAAACAAACAAACAAACAAACAAAAAAAAAGCATTCCTAGACTTAATTATTTTAAAGAACAGAAATAAATAAAAAGATTCTTTGGAAGAATTTTCTTCTTTACGGAACAAACAGAATTATAACATAGATAAGATCAGATTACATCAAATGGTTGCTTTCGTTATAAAAATTTCAGTACTTTCTTCTAGAACCCGAACCCAATCAGAGGACTTTCGGGTTTTGTTTTGTTTTTTCAGGCCTCTATCCGGCTATGTTCCATCAACGCAGGACATCACACTCCTTTCTCAGTCTTGAAGACTTAAATAAGTCAAGAAACAAACGCCAGGTAAGAAAGAGAGGCAATTTATTTATGTAGCACGTATCCCTGTACACGCTCTCAAAGCGTTTTACAATCTACTATTACCCCGACAGACCCAAAGACGATACTCACAAACGTTCCTGGGAAACATACAAGGCGGCTGCCTGCTAGGCGCTCAAATCGTTATCTATCAATCAAAATCAGTCACTGCCGGGGAGCCATTTAAATCTAGGTCGAGTCAGGAAATGTGTGTAAATTGTCTTTCCGAAGGACAAATGTCGGGAACTGTCAGGATTCGAACCCGGAGTCCGACGGCCCAAACGATATGCCAGTACTACATATTATTATAATGGACTAAGCTTCAATGTAGATTTTGAGAAATCCGGAAGCAGAGTTTGATCCAGTACCTTTAACACTGGGGAGCTGATTGAGAGAGACCCAGCCAGCAGTACTTACAGCAGGTCCTGCACGTCCGGGTGGTCCAGGCTCGCCACTGGGTCCAGTGTCTCCTCTTTCTCCTTGGGGTCCGGCTCTTCCCTCAGGTCCGGTACGTCCCTCTGCTCCCTGGGCACCAACAATATGAGTATATGAGTGATTAGCAAATGCTGTGTAAGACTCCATATGACACTTGAGCTAGTGTGTCAACGAATGTCCCAAGATTGAAATTAAACGGCAAAAGACGTGTACAAGAAAAACCATGCTTGATCGTGAGTTCCTATAACTTTAGTTTGTGACTGACTGAAAAGAAGTGTACATGTGTAAATCCTTGTTTGCACCTTGTTGAATTTCCCACAAAAATTGGTAAGTGGACGTGAAATAATACCGGCATAAACACAACTTCCCGCTTGATTGTGACGAAATCCTTAAGATACATGCACATGTCTAGAAGCTAAACCACAGATACAGTAGTCCTAGAGTTCAACTGCCCAGCTACATACAGTTTCATGCTGTAGTTAGGACAATTTAATTCCGGGAGCGACGATATACAGAGTGGATGATATTTGAATATAGAGACTGGAGGATAATTTATAAGACAGATATCGGTACGCTGCCTACAAGTGATCAACCCACTGTCCATTCATACTTACAGGTTCGCCTCTAGCTCCAGCTGGGCCTGTCAAGCCTGGTGGTCCAACAGGTCCAGCGGGTCCTTGCTCTCCTGCTGCTCCGGGCTCTCCATCTCTGCCCTGGGGAAGTCATATGAAAACATAGTTCACCTTTTTCTCACTTACCCATTCACTGATCATCGTCATCCATCTATACCACAAAGAAACTAAACAATACCTTTCCAAGAAGTGATAAAAATCAGTCTATTCTCTACAATTCTCATCAAATATCTATTCATCACATAAATCATCACCTAAGTTCTCACTAATGTAGACGTGATACTAAATACTAACTCTTTGATGACGCCCCAAGAGCCCCCCTCAATCAGTGTGAGAAAAAAATCCTATACAGTGATAAGGCTAGACCTGAATGCCTCACACTTCTGTGACACGATTCACTCATTGCACAATGGCTGACTATCCATTCAAGACATGTTCAATATCGTATATTTCAGTAAATTGATTCATTGTCTACTATTAATTACAAAAACCTTTGACGGTCTACCTATGTAACAATGAAGTTATTCGTTACTTAGTTTCCTAAAAAGAACTGGCCCAACATTCATTCACCAGCAGTGAAGACTCAGTTCTTTCAAATTGACTATATACATGTAGTAAATCATTAATCAATTCAGATGATACTAGATGGATGGATGGATGGATGGATGGATGGATGGATGGATGGATGGATGGATCCAATTCAATAACATGTCTTTACACAATGCAATGACATCCAATTCAATAATGCATTCAAACAATGTTGTTCGCTTGTTTATTCACTTACTGGGGCACCAATTTCTCCTGGGCGGCCATCGTTGCCACTAAGTCCTGGAGATCCCTGCAAGCAGCACAAAGTGAAACAGTAAGGTCTGGGTACTGAACAAGTGTAGATATTAAGACTTATTTTTAAAAAAAGACATTTTTTTCTCATTTTTCTTTCTTTCTGTCTCCTTTGTTTCTTTCCTCACTTCTATTTATCTTTAATTCTTACTTTCTCAAGTTTTGCATTCGTCATTTTGTTCTTTCTTGCTTTGCTTTTTTAATTCATCAGGTCATGTCCTTTGTTTCCTCTCTCTCGTTCTTTCTTTCTCAGGCTTTGCTGCCATGCCAATCTTCTACATGTGCTAGAGACATACTCACTCTTGGTCCGGAGTTTCCTGCTGGTCCAGGGGGTCCTTGGGCTCCCTTTGGATAAAAAATGGATACGTGGATAAAATCAGTAATGTGGCTCAATTCCAGCCATAGATGGACAAATAGGCAGATGGATGGATGGATGGATAAATGCCTAGGGTGGATGGACGGATGACACATACTTCAGATGAGAAAAGTTTAGAAAGATAGAGTTGAGAACAACAGTCAGATGCATTACCTTGCATTACACACTTATAAAAGAGAGAAAGACATGCAATATAGAGAACCAGAATTGACATTACATTCTACAGGTAGGGATGGATCAAAAGGCTGAAACCAGATCAAATGATAGAGAGTAGATCAGGCATTCTTTTATATACAGTATAGATAAGAAAGGAGAGATGGTCATAGAGCAGAACAAGTGCCCTGAAATAGGACACACAGGGAAAAGATAAGACCATAGAACAGAACGACTAATGTCTTCATATTATTGATTTGATAGATAGGGAAAACGCGATGGTTATTAAAAAGGGGAATAGGTGACCTTACATAATGCAGACAGGGAAAAGGGAAGATCATTGAGTAAAAGACGCGGTCTTATAATTATAGCCCAGACAGGGAAGTTGGCTACAGATGGTCAGAAAGTACCCCAAATCAGATGAGTGTCCAGTACTCACGGGGTTTCCGCTCAAGCCTCTCTCGCCGGGAGCGCCACGAGCACCGTCTTTGCCAGGCTCACCAGGGAATCCAACGCGTCCGGGCATGCCTCCAACTCCGGGTGGGCCCTGTTTGATGGGATGGATGGATCAAACTTAATATGAATCTCACAGTCAGTCAAAATAAGTGGCATGCCAAGTTTCTACCAAACTATGTTATTGCTATAACGTAAAATGTTAAGTCATACATTGTCATGTGATGATAAACGCCCTGCGTCATATCGACTGTAGTAGGAGCTATCATAAACTGAGGAGACAGAGTATAACCTGGTTGTACCCGTTATAAGTTACTGACCAGTTGCAGGTTTGTTTGTTTTTTCCCCCAACAAGTTCCCAACTGATCTCCTCCTCGCCAGTTGTTGACCGAACTAAAGTTCAGGCCTGTGGGTGGCTTTTGACATTTTTGTTGAAGTTTTCTTGCTGATTATTCGTCGTTTAAATACAGCAGTGGTTTATGCTTCTTTCGCAGACTCTGTGCTTGTCTTACGCCAATCTGCATGTAACGTCCCAGATAATTATTTAGCCAAGCGAGTCGCACCGCATTACAATAGTGTTCAGTGTTTAGAGATCAAATAACAATAGGATTCTAAATTCACTTACCATCTCGCCTTGAGGTCCAGCGGCTCCAGAAGGTCCGGGGGGTCCAGCAGATCCCTAAGAAATATAGTTAAATTGTCTGTGTGAAAGTTGGCTCATAAAGAAATTTCTCAGAGAGAGGAGAAAGTGATAAAAGGTCTAGATGAGATTGTTCATTTCTTAAGGATTGATTGCTGAATAGGTGTAAAGGGGGGGTGGGGGGGAATCAATGAATGAATCGATAAACGGATGGAATGATGGATGGATGGATGGATGGATGGACGGAGGATGAATGGACGGATGGATGGATGAATGGGTTAATGGATTATACAAACAAGAGAGAGCACTCACGCGTTTGCCCTCTTGTCCGGGCAGACCAGGCAGACCTCTTTCTCCTGGGGCACCAGGAGCACCACGGGGTCCGGGCTCTCCAGAATTACCGGGGGATCCGTCACGGCCCTGAGGATACATAATATAAATTGGACAATTAATTCAAGAAATTTTCTCATCGCTATCAGAATTTCACAGATTAGCCCTTCGAATTGCTGGGATGTTGAAGTTTCTAAGATGAAATTACTATTCAGATTTATGAAAAGACATTTTATGTTCTAAGATAATCATAACAGATGTGTGTCGTTTAATTATATTGTACGAAAAAAGCCTGTTTATGTTCTAGGATTATCAAAAAATATATGGGCGATGTTCTTTACCTTTTGGAGTGTACTTTCAGTGCAAATTATAATGAAAGAATCTTTGCCCCGACCAGGGTCTTTGACGGGTGTAGTGTTGAAGAACACGTGAAAAGAAAGAGAAGAGAAGCGTGAGACTTACATTATCTCCCTTGTTTCCAGGACTGCCTGGTTCACCTGCATTGCCTGGGGGTCCTTGTGGGCCTGGGAATCCGGACTGTCCACTTGGTCCGACTGGGCCCTGGAGACATACGGATAGGGAGGCAAACGGTATAGACACTGACTCAGGGAATAAATCAAAGAAGCACAAAGCAAAATCTAACATACATAAGGAAAAATCTCACAAACACAGGGCACAAACCAAAGAAATATGGGAAAACTACACAAAGCTCAAGGCAGAACTAGGCAGAGAAAGAAAAAACCATACAAACATAGAGAAAACTCACAGACATACAATGTAAAAACCATACAGACATAGAAAAAGCATAGAGAGAGACAGTGCAAGCAAAGAGCAGAACCATACAAGTGAGATGTGACAAGATAAGACAGTGTATGAACAAATCATTTAAATTGACAAGGTAAGATACGTTCAGGATGGGTGAAATCGGAAGACCAGATTAGAAAATGAAAGATGCTGAAAAGAAACACAGATGAGACAAGATACTGCAAATATAAAATATGACAAGATAGATTAGACAGGATATGCTTGTGTCCGAGAGGTAACTGCCTACGATCCACTCACTCTAGCTCCCTTGGATCCAGGAGAGCCATCCAAGCCTCTCTCTCCGGGCATGCCGTTGGGTCCAGGAGCTCCGGGAAGACCGTCAGAGCCTGAGGGACCGGGAGGTCCGGTATCACCAGAAGGTCCGTAGGAACCAGCATCTCCCTGGCAATGGACACAGAGGTGTAGTGATCGTTATCGCGGTGGTGGAGATGGGATGTTGGTGGTGGTTTTGTGGTGGTCGAAGTTGAGGTGGTACAGGTTGTATTTGTGGGATGATGGCCGTTGTCACAGTGATGGTGACTCTTTGTGCTTGTGATAATGGTGCTGGTGATGATAGTTTCGGTATATATAGTGTAGGTTTTGATGGCGCTGATAGTATTTGTGCTGATGGCCAATGCCATGACGCAGTTGGCATTTGTGATATAATGGCTACAGTGGAAGTGGTGGTGTTTCTGTATTCGAAATTGTGGTGGTGTTGATGGTCTTGAGGTGGTAGTCGTTATAATTGTGGTCGTGGTGGTGATATGCCGGTGGTAGTATTTGCGGTCGAGTTGTATTGGGAGTATCTGTGGTGATGGTCAAACTTTTCGTGGTGGTTTGGTTACAGTAGTGGAGCTGGTGTATGACTGAAAATGTTATGATCGAACTTGTAAGGGGGGTCACATTTATGGTGGTGGTTGTTGTAGATGTGGTGGTTGTGATGGTATAGCGGTGGTAATTGTGTGAATGGCAGTAGTGAATTTCGAAGATTTGATGGTGCTATCTGGATGCCAACAAAAGTGTATCATAACCTTTGATATTGAAAAACACCAATAGAAGTATCTACTATAAACGTTTCAGACTTAAAGACATCACTTAAAGTGTCTATCCAATCCTCTAAGATTGAAAGATGCCAACAGAAGTGTCTGTTGTAAACTTTTCAGACTGAATAAAGAAAATCAAAATGTCTATTCTGATCTTTCGAAGTTGAACAAGAAAGAAAAAGCTGTTTAATATTTTCAAGGTAGAAGGAAGTCTGTAAAAGTGTCTATAATAATTTTTGACGCCAATAAATTTGTTGGTTATAAATTTTCCGGATTGAAAGGTGTCAATGAAAATGTTGGTTCCCCAGGTTTTAAATCTTCCGGATTGAATGAGGTCAATAAAAGTGCCTATTATAATCTTTTGAAGTCGAGGGATGCCAGTAATGCAGCTCATTTTACCTTCTGTCCTTGAGCACCAGGGAATCCTGGGTTGCCGGGGGGTCCAATAGGTCCTGGGTTTCCGGAGTTTCCTGGGGCACCGTCCTCACCTCTGATACCCTGGAATATCACAACAAGGACAAATTGGTAAGCTTAAAAAAGAAATAACATAGAAAAGAGAAAAGATAAGCTTCGTGAAGAGACGAGTGGTGAAGATATGATTTTGTGCAGATTCTCGTTATGTGCGGAAGAGAACACCTTTTGTTAATGAAAGTAAGTATAATATTGAGTTGAGCATGTTGAATAATATCATAATGATGGGTTGCGAGATCTTTTAATCTAAGACTCACACGGAGAGAGAAATCGAAGGAAAAAAAAAAAACAACTCCATATTAAAATCTCTACAGCTCAGGGCGACATATTTGATACATGGTTACGAATGGCACTGCGCCAGTGATAAATTTTGTCAGTTGGTAGATTGTCAATAATACCATTCGAAATATTTCTACTCGGGCAATCTGAAAAGTGGTGTTTGAACGTATGGTGTAAACAACTATTCAACTGGTGTATCAATAATGGCGTAATGTTGAAGGGTAGCTAGCATCTAGGGTTAAGTGAGAAAGTGCTGTTTTCGACCTGTGCTGACCTACCTGGAGACCGGGAGATCCGTCACGTCCACGCTCACCTGGGGAACCACGGGGTCCAGTCTGACCTGGGGCTCCAGCGGGTCCGGTGGGTCCAGCGTTACCCTGGGGGTTGGAGAGACAGAGATGGATGAATGGATAGATGGGTGGATGGATGGATGGATAGAGGGAAGGGTAGATGGAGGGATGGATAGATCGATGGATAGATGGATGGATAGGTGGGTGGGTGTTTGGCTGATGGATGGATGGATGGAAGGAATGGATGGGTAAATGGATGGATAGGTTACCTTCTCTCCTTGACGTCCTTGTTGACCTTCACGGCCCTCACGTCCGGGGAATCCCTAAAGATGGAGAGAAGAACAGAGATCGGTAAGTTAGGCCTATTTCGCACCTAGAATTTCACAAGGTAGAATCACACTGTCCAAGACAGCTTTGCTTTCACCCTTTCACGTTTTCAAAAAAAAAAAAAAAACATTTATTCACACTCTGTCTCCTGCCTTCATTGCCAGCACTTCTACTGTAACTACTGCTTCTATAGACACAACGCTGACTACTACATAGTATTACCGGACTGTACTTCCATTCTTGCTAATGCTACTCTTATAACCATTGTTAATGCTCCTGCTATTCCTGCTGCTACCTCCACCACCAATATCAGTTCTATGATGGTGATGATGATGATGATGATGATGATGGCAGAGACCATCACAATCAAGTTATAGATTTCTGTGTTATTTGTTTTTCTTGAATTGTTTTGCTAGTTGCCGGTCTGACAGTTCTATTATAGTTTTATAGAATGATCCTGATGATGGTAATGACAACAAGGAGAAGAAAAGAAGGACGAGAAAAAGCAACAACAGCAACATCATAAAGACAACCAACGATAACAGCGACCACAACCACATTCGATACGCACTAACATCCACGCACATGGATCAACAAAATCCACCATTTCCCTTCTGAAAAAAAAATGGTATTCGTCAGTTCGCAGGCCGGGATTAGGTAGCTCTCCTGAAAGATCAGTGACCGCGCGACGCGTGAGCCATGTCGATCTTCCACCAGCTTAGCACCCTGAACTTCCCAAGTTACCGCCCTTTTGCCCTGTCAACAGTGATATCACCACGGAAACCGCAAGGGCGACAACGTTTTTCTAGGGATAATCGGAATAAGGGGCCTTGCTTGACATTGATATTCTTGAAATCAAGAAGAAGAGAAAAATTCGAAATAAAAAAGAATATGGAGGGATGGATGATAGATGGATAGATGGATGAATAAATGGATGGATGGATGTACGTATGGATGGACAGATGGATGGGTGGATAGATGAGTGGACGGATTGATATAAGGATGGGTGTATGGATGAATGGATGAGGGATGGGTGTATGGATGAATGGATGATGAATGGATGGATGGATGGAGATGGATGGATGGATGGAGATGGATGGATGGATGAATGTATGGATGGATGGCCAGAAGGATGGGTGGATGGATGGATGAATGGGTGGCTCGATTGACGCACAGACATACAGGCAAACTCGCTTAACATGGTGGAGAGCCAAGAGCTAAAACAAAAAAAGAAAAAATAAGAGTAACGGTAATGACTCACAGAAACAAGCGTACCCGAAGGAGCAAGAACTATAGAAGTAAACTCTGTCATGGTAGCTGACTAGCAATAAGTCAATAGCCAGATTGGCAGGCAATCTATGAAGCAGACAGTCATTGTTGACGTTATAATTTTTTTTAAAATTTGTCCCTTTGGTACCGTACTGAGGGGATGAGGACTAAATCACAAGTTCAGTGTCAAGTCTGCTTGAAACTGGAACTCAGATAACAGAAATACTTCGAAAAGAAAACTTCAGAAAGACGAATCATTTTACTATTTGTTGTTGTTGTTGTTGTTGTTGTTGTTGTTGTTCATGATGATGATGTTGTTTCCGTAATTTAAAATGCAATTGAGGAAAGAAAGAGTAAGGAAAGCCACCACCGATAAATCAACATAACAAAACAACTTCAATACGATCTCCACCTCCAACAAAACTAGTTAAATTGCTTTCGTTAGAACGGAAAGGACAATTTCTGTTAGGGGATCAACATCAAAGCGGCATGATGTTCCTAAGGAACAGCATTGGGGGACAAAGGGTCGTATTTTTAAATTTAGAATATTTGGCTCCTTTTTACACAAAACCGATCCTGTTATATACCACTAGACAGGAAATTGGATGTAAAAGAAGAGTTTATAAATAAAAAAAAGTTGAGACAAAACAATGGATATCTAAATTTAGCATGAATAAGGAACAGCTCAAAACCAAACCGAGCCGATTTATCAGCTCACTGTAGCTTTCTGTGCCAAAGTTGAGCCGATGTATTGGCTTCTGGTAGTCAAAGAGTTAAGTGCACACAAATTGCTGTCACCAAAGCGAACAAAGAGATACAATGTCGCCGCATCCGTCATCCCATCAATTTCTTTGAAGTTAAAACAAACTGGGAGAAGAGCGAACAAAGGATTCCAAAAGAAAGATCAAACCTTCCTCCTGGTATGATTGATGTCCTCAAATTTACTGTGAAATGAGTTGGAAGACTCAGAAGAGCTACTTGGTAGAAGGGAAAGAGAAAGGCGATTTCCGTCGTCTATCACAAATAATCATTCGTAATGTGGATACGTTGATTAGCTGGCAGCCGGCCAGATAGATAGATAGATAGATAGATAGATAGATAGATTCTGGGACCGCTTGTTTGCCTGTAACGAACGCTATGGTTGCTGTTGTTTTTATTGTTGTTTTTGACAGCAAGGATTGTCCTGACTAAGGTCACAATGAGTGACTGCTTCCTGGAATGTCTTTCAAACAGTGATCGTCACACTGGAGGCTTCTAATCGCCTGGAGATAGACTGACGCAAGGTCAATGCACTCACCCTACCTCTGCTCTGTGAGTAAGTTGCAGCTGAAGGACGGGGGGGGGGGGGGTCATGGTCGTTCATCTGGCTTGCTCCTAAAGAAAT
>JBCAUA010648271.1:0-15772 GCA_038406235.1 Peronia verruculata
GCCCAGACCGTCTAAAGGCGTTCTTCGCACTATCAAGTAGGGCTTCACCTGTTGGCTAAAGGCGTGGTTCGCAGTTCTTGGGTTAAAATGGGTGACAACCACAAATCCGAAGTTTTGACTGATGTTGAAAGTTTAACATTCTTGTAAAGGCTCTCATTTTTGTACAGAGATACTTACGTCCAGTCCAAAGTTAATTGATTCCATGGTCTGTAAAATCAAATTTTCTCTTTGTAATCTTACTCATCACTCTCCCTTGTGTACCAAAGAATGAATAGATGCCTTGTATTCTTACCTGACATTGTTCCCATGCTGGATAAGTTGCAGCACCTGGTCTGCATTTGTGACCAACTCCTCTCTCAATCCCACAACCTGTACCTGGTTCTTGTGGTCTTCCAACACTCGCAGCTTGGCCTTTTCATTTAAAAGATCAAACACCTGGGCAGCAAAGCCAAAATGAATTAAATGTTTGCATTTCTTGATAGATATGTTTTGATCACTCTAACATTTTATGCAGTCATCTCTTAAAGAGAAAATTGCCCCAAAATGGCACAAGCTGTATTGATAAATATTCACAAAGATGGAACAGATAAACATCATATCAACTTACTGCCAGAAGAAACATAACTCAGCCTCTTAATCTAGTGTTGTTTAAACTGACTACGTAAAAGCATATGATGGTAGACAGGCAGCCTAAGTGTTTTTATTTCCATGCCACCTAGAACATAAGACCTTTAATAGATGGCCTGTACCAGAACCAGTGAGGCAATACATTACATGGCATGACTGTAAATGATGAGCAAAAGGATTTTGAGCTGTAACTTTATTGTCTGTACACACTCTTTTAATAACACTAATAGCTGACTAAACCTGTGCTGCAAATACAGGGATTTTCCCTCTTGTGTTCAAAATTCATTGTAATATAATTCTGAGCAGACCCAAACTTTGGATCTCTAAATTTGTGAAAGCAAAGAAATAAGCTTAAAAGTGGCAACTGAATATGTGAAATAAATCTGATCATCATCTTACCTTGCCACTGTAAATCTCAAAAAAACTTGCTCCCACCACCAGATCAAGTTTTTTGTATTTGGAATTCAACAACTTGAAGACGTCTTTCGCTGTACAAAGTAAGAAAAAAATGTGGATGATTTTATTCATGGAACATGGAGAGAAAAATAATCCACCTGACAGAAAAAAAAATGTACGTGAAAAAAAAAAAAAAAAAATGCATCTCCATGATATATATGTCTCACGGCCAGCCAAAATGAGTCATGTCGCTGAACTCAGAGAAATTGGGGTTGAATGTCATAAAGGTGGTCTGATACTGATATTTCAATATTGCAGAAATTGAAAAAAAAACCTTAAATCTCTGATTTCCAATGAGCAGATTGAAAGTATAGCAGGATGCTTTTAAGTGAATATATGTGCATGTTTAACTGTTTATTTTTGCATATTCTTTCCCTTTTTTTTTTTTTAAATCACTGGAAAAATGAAAATAAAGACAGTAGAAAATTAAAAACATGTCAGGAATTTCCAATGCCACCAAGCAAAAGAAATGAACAGTTTCCTTTCTTTAATACCCAGCAGCACTGACAAGTATTTGAAGCAGCTATTTACAAGTCCTAACGTAATCTTGTCACTGCTCTTTCAATGTACAGCCACATATGACTGGGGTTGGATGCGCAATTGACGTTCAACATACGCCTCTGTAAGATACTGTATGTCAATAGCACATCTGATCCCAGTCATATTTTGACGTACAGAGTAGTAAAGGGGTTTTAATCTCAGAAATAAAACTGCATTATAGTCGACTGGTGATCCTGCCCACTTTGTGAAATTTTCTTAGCACTGAGCAAGAAGATATACATAGCAGTGAAGGGGTTAACATCACTACATTACCTTTCATTACTCTTTAAAAATAAATCAATTCCATGACAGCTTTTTCAAAAACTTACCTGCTAATAAATAGATTCCTTTAGAGCAGTCTTGCTGGCCTTTGCTGGAAAAATCACCACCCATTGTCTGAAGAAAAAAAATAAAAATATGAGTTTCGGCATACTACATTTTCTACAGAACATGCATTCACATTAGTTTCGATTTGGTTCTTAATAAGGAAATCAGAAACCTCATTCAGCGTTATGAAGATTAGATAACTAATTACCACTTTAAAAGACATTTCTTATTTATGACTGTGAATATGCATTAGCATAAAATAATTTTTAATCCAGAAATTTTATTTGTTGTTTGGAGAAGGGGTAAATTAATTATGATCTGAATCTATAATAAGCAAACAAACAGGAAAAAATCATCATTTCAGACACCAAAAAGAAAGAAAATTGCTTATAATAGAAGTGCCTGAAATGTAGAGAATGACGCTGATAATGAAATTAAAATTTTAGGAATACAAAACGAAAAAAAAAAAAAAAGAAAAAGGCCAAAATCTCAGGGACTAATACAATAAAATCTTTTTCTCTGTGACAATCAACTTCACAAAATTCCAAATTTTTGCTCTCTATTTTTCTCTCTCTGTCATGCATAATAATGTACTCCAATATTTCCTCACTTACATGGGTTTTTCCACTGCCTGTCTGTCCGTAAGCAAAACAAGTTGCCATACCACCTTCAAATATACATTCTACGAGTGGCTGGGCTGTGTATCTGTAAGAAAAGAAAATTGAAGTAATCATACACTGAGCAGTTTTATCTGATGAAATACCTAAATTAATCCATTGTGAACAAATTGAGAATTACTGTAATTCTTATCATGCAACTGGTCATGCCACTTGGGAGGGGTAACTTGTTAACATATATAATAAACATGGAAAGGGTTGTAAAAACAACAGCAGCCAAGGCTATTCCTGCAATGAATAGGGGGAAAAAAAAAATGACAATATGAAACCCCCCAAAAAAAGGGTAATGTGTTCAACTTTACCATGAAAAAAATTGAAAAGGAAAAACACAGAAATGTTCCCTATACATTTTGCCCAACACAGAATTGGCAAGTTATACATAATAACACCCCTGTCAAATGCACTTATACACTGAGTCAATCACAAAACTATCTGCATCAACTGAAGACAAATATAGAGCAGTGTGAGTTCACTTACCTGTAAACAATGTCATTGTTGGCATTTTCGTCAAAGGCATAGTCAAATCTAAACTGTTGATTTTCTAAATACTTGGTGAGATCCACTTTCAGCTTTGGCTCATGGACTATCACATTCTCTTTGTTGGGAATAGTTATCACATCTGCTTCACTCTTGCCAATCTCTGAGGAAAGATAACATGAAGTACACGTGTACAACTCAGAGAGCTAGTGATTTTTTTTCAGTCAGCCAAATTGATTTCCTTTGCCAAGGAAATAAGATATCAAAAGCAGCATTACAAAGAAGAAAGGAGGTAATTCATTTTAATAACACTACTTTCGTACCAGACATCTAGCAAAGGGCATGACAATGTAAATGACTCACTGCACATCAGTTTGCAATGTTCTCACTTTATTCTAATGTGCGGGAGAATTTTAATAAATAAATTAAAACTTTTTTCTTTTTGTGGTCCCTGGATGAATGGTGCCTTGTTCAGTACCATCAAATGACTGACTGCCAAAGAAATCAAGGCTTACATTTACAGCTGACATTCACCTGCTCAGCTCACATTCAATTCACATAAAAACAGGTCTTTCGATAGGACACTGTCTTTCAAAATGGCAGTCTGGTAAATAAGTGTGTGGTTGTTTCATTGGGATAAAAAAGCTGTTGCTTTTACATCTAAAGCACCACAATTCACATGGTATTTGAAATTGACCATGCATCATTTTCTTTTCACAATGAGCCATTTTTTCAGCCAGTTAAATCACTTCCCTTTGCTAAGTACAAAAGACCAAAAACAAAAAAACAAAAACTGACAAAAGATAATTTCAACACCCCATTTTTTTTTTTATGGATGTTCTCCTTCCTCACAGGAGATTTCAGAAAGTTGTTTTCTTTGGATAACTTGTCATATAATAAGTTCACAACTTGACAAAAGATACAAACATGATCAAACCAAACACATCCTGTGAGGAAGAAAAAGGAAACTATTACTAAAAGTAGTGTTGAATGTGATAATGTAAACAAAAGGTCATGACCTTCTGTCAGTCTCATAATAAATGCATTGGAAAGAAGGAAAAAAAAAAATCACTTTTAGTCCTTTAATTTGATGAGGCATTAAGGAAAAAAAAAAAAAAAATCATCAATTGATAACTTTTCAAAAATTTCTGCCATGTTTTTGATAACAACATCAAAAAACTTTTTTCCCTTTCTTTACAATGCAATATACTTCATGTAACTGGTGAGGGAAGTAATTCGGCTGATGATCAAATTGTTACCTCTACTAAGTTGGACTATAATGCATTGGTTGATCTATGATGTAGGCTATAAGGACAAAACATAAATTAGATAAAGATGTATGAAAGCAATATGAGTCAAACTTGAACTGGAACTCCTTATAAAATAATAAATGGAGGGGTCACATTTAATCCTCGATCACATAGCTAGTTGCCCAGAATTAAATTGTCCTAACTACATATACAGTTTAATTCTTGGGCGCAAAATTATAAAAGACTTTTCAATTGACTAACCTTTTTTGCTGAGTGGTCGTTTTCTTACACAAACACATATTTGATGGTTTTCAATTGGGTCAGATGATGTGATTGGGCGATATTCTAGATTACTGCGAAAGTCTCTGCAACAGATGAAAAAGACCAACATTTCAAAATTATTTGTACGGTGTGCAATCAAATAATGAACAGTACTTCAAGACATGAAAATTAGGCATGTATGGACTAAGTTCTGCAATTTTCCTCTCTAAAACTCTTTTTACTCTATCCTTGGAATGGCTTGTATTCACAACAAGTTGCAGGTAGCATAAAACAGTCAATAAGAGGTAAAGTATTCACACATGATAACAGAGATACAACTGTCAGTGCTGAAAACATCAGAAATGTTTTAGTGGGTCGAAAAAGGTCAACATATAATAATAGGAACAAAAACAAAATATTTTTTTCTCTGCTACGATGTGGAAATGTAAAAAAAAAAAAAAAAAAAATAGAGAAAAAAAACCCCCAAACAAAACAGGAAAAGAAAATGGCTAAGAAACATCTCTTTCGAAGAGCAGCTTTGGTAAACAAACCCTTACTTTATCATGGCTAAAAACTCCCAGTTGGGATCGGAGGTATCGAAGTGACTCTCATACTGCTCCTTGATGGCTTGGTGGGCAGCTCGTCTATCTTCTCTTTTCTGTTTGATTTTCTCCACCTCCTTAACACAATTGGATTTTCTTCTGCCTGTAAAATAAAATATGTTGAAGTTATCTTGAAATGGCAGCAAATCACATTTTATTACATTGCTGACTTTAGGGCTATTACCCCTTTGCCTTATGCATCTACAACTGTGCTTATGTTTTCTCTCACAGAACCTACTTCTATCATGCTTAATGTTTGCAAAAAGAAATATTTCATTTTCTAAGTCGCATCTATTTTTTTTTTGTGTGTTTGTGTCTTTTTTTTCCCTTTTTAGATTTCTTGCTTTTCCCCTGACTCATGTTCTCTCCACATGATCTATACTATGCTGTTCCACTACCTTAAGTTTCCAATCAGGAATCATTCATATGTCCCACTCAAAATGCTCATGCAGAAAATTGGGTTGACAAATACTGTGTGTACAATACCAAAAGGTTGACCGAAAAAAAATCAAGTGAAATAAACATTTTCATCTTCCTTATGATGAGAGAGTGACTGCTACTGCATGGTGGCAGCGAGGCAGAGGTATGCATCAGTGGTTTTTTCTCTCTCCATGCAGGATGATGTTGACATAAAACAACAAATACTGATGACAAAAACACAGGTCACATATGGAGCTAACATGGCATATTGTTTCAATGGGATGCTCTGATACAGCCAGACACAATGTCCCTTACACTGATAAAGACCAGAGACACTGCAGCCACTTGAGTTTACAATCAGAGCAGTAAAATTTAACAGTACTGGAGTTGCTGCATGCCAGATTCGACAAACAAGAGTCAACTAAAATGATATGCAAGTCCCTGTCACCAGTGCTAGACAATCAGAATGTCCCATCAGAATAATAAAAGGTAAAGGGTACCTTGATTGTTTGAGGTAGGAACTAGGGACTTGCGAGAATCTGACTGGGCAGGGGCTGGCTCGGACTGGCCATTCTGTTGGGAGGAAGGATTGGACTTGGGTGGTACTGCATAGCTTGGACGGGATCTGGCTGATGGAGCTGCGAAATGCACATATAAAAACATATCAGATACATACAAACTTTGCTGTGATATGCTGCTGCTACTTTGTCATGGGCAGTGTTCCATTAAAGAGACAGATCATCTGAGTACTAAATTGATTTTTTCCCCTTCTAAACACAGTACTAAGTTGATTCTTCTCTTTCTTCTTACAAAATGCCCCTTACCATTTTCGGGCTGCAAGGCTAGTCTAGTGCTGCCTTATCCTTCATTATTGTACCAAAAATATCTAACAAAAAAAAAAAAAAAAAAAAAGAAAAACCTCTTTAAAAAGTCCAAAAACTGGAAAACAAGGGGGAACGCAACAAAAAAAAACAACAACTCTAGTTTCTCCAAATATGTATCTGGACACAGTACCATTTGCATTTCTATTTCTTCAAACCAATGCACTCAGTGGTAACGGGTAGACTAATTAATTCTCCTGATCTATTGCCAATACATGCAATTTATTTATATTATTCAATCATTACATGAATAGGAGCTTTGCCCATTCCCAGATGAAGGCTTGAGATGCCATGTCCTCCATAACTCAGGCGAGTGAAAATAAATATATGTAAAGCACTTATACATGTATAGTACAAGCTGTAAGTGCTGTGTAATCTATTACTATGGACATATTCACACAGGTTCAGTTTCCTGGAACCAAACACAGCAGCTGCCAACAGTCGGTTTGGTTGTTAAGGTATTATACCTGAAGCTAAATTCATCAAATCGAAAAATAGTTTATTGTTACCTCATACTTCATAGCTTCATTAAGGTAAAAATTGTGCTATAGCTAGATCAGTGTCTCTTGTTTTATAACATCTTGACTTGCAGTGTCACTGCTTAAAGAGCCTAACTTTATTTAATGTTTTTCTAGGATGAATATATAAAAAAGTGAAAAAGTTTCAATTACATTTTTTACCTTTTGTTCCTGCTCTGGGTGGATCTGCTGGAGGAGCCATACTTCTCTGAAAGATAAGAGGATGTCCATGATCAACAAGTAAACATGGTTTTGGCCTTTAATACAGAAAGTTTTATATACACGAAATAAAAGCTCAACACCATTCTTTTATTCTGTACAAGAAGACATCACATTATCCTTGCAGAAAACTTGGGCAATCTATTTTGAACATTTTGTTTTGTACACCTATTCTATAAAACATAATAACGTATAAATAATGCATGATTACTGATTTGGAATTAAGATCAAGTAGGTCAAAGCATATTTGAGCAGATACTTAACTGAGCCATATATATGTCTTTCTCTCTCTCTCTTTTTTGGGGGGTCTCAGTTTGGATTTTTATTGCATGCATATATAATATATGCATTTTCATCTGTTCTTTCCTTCACTGTCAATGCAGCATTTGATGAAGAATTTCAAAAGGAAAACACAAAATAACTGCAGACTATTTTGCCTACTAAGTCTGGTCTTTTGCTTGCCCATACATAGGGGCTCAAATGAGTTACAGCAAATAACTTCTTTCTTATTAAAGTATGGTATAATGAACAAATAAGTTGAGGAATCACGTCATGATATACTGGAATACTGTTGACTGTTTAATAAGTCACCTGCTCAACGTTATTCTCTCCCATACATTGAAATTTCAACAACAGTTTAACATAATGGCATCTAAATGTCACAAGCCAACATTTAAAGACAGAGTCTAATCTGGTGTACATCTGTGTCATACGATGATTCTTACAATGATAATTATGAAAACTAAAATCTTGCCATTACCATCCGAGATGGGTCACTTCAAAAAAAAAAAAAAAAAGTGCTATAGTGGTGAGGTATAAAAATAAAGAATTCTTATCATACTTTGACACAGTTTTGATGAGAGGTTGGATTCCATGACAAATGAATTGGTAAATCAATCTGATTTGTAAATAGAAAAGACTGTAATATTTCTTTATATAATTCATACAATTTGATGACAATTGTAGAAAGATCATTAGAATATATCAGCTTATGTAAAATTATAACATGTCTTTGGTTACATCACCTGGATTATACTGAATAGTTGAGACAGTCTGCCCCCATCAATAGTGTGTGCTCCTTTGACATTTTATTATAAAGAACAAGTTCTACTGTTCAATCCTGAGCACTATGCAGTTATTACAAACCTTATTTGCAACTTAACACCCCTTGTCAAATTCTCTTGGAAACTGATAATACATTTCTATCTCTATACTGATAAAAATTAAACTCCAGACTCCTGTTAAATGCTGCATTTTTCAATACCAAAGGCTACTTCAATATTTTTCATTTCAAAAAGCTATGTTTTATTCTTGACCAGGAGTTAGTTACAGCATTGTGCAACCACTACAAAAATACTTGATATGACTGTATTCCATGACAAAATAGGTGCAAACTCTGCTGAAGAATTTCTCACAAAAGTGTAATAACTGAAGAAATTCTCAATAAATATGAAACTTGACACTTCTGATAAATGTTGAATGTTGCATGTTTATAATTAAATAATAATAATACCACCACCAGATGTAAGAACTCATTGTGCAGTTGCTCATGTGGTTATGGATTGCAAAAGCTTGATTGAAATACAATAGTGCTGTACACTCAAATACAGAATTGGTAATTCAAAAACGCAAACTATCTTATGTAAACAAGAAGCTTAAACAGATGTAACATATGACATTATCATCTTGCTGGTTGATGGAAAGCTACTTGCTTCCGAAAAACTTTAAAAATTGTAAACAAATTTTACTAGAAACAGTATTTTAATCTCTGCATCAAAGTGAACAATTTAATAAAGAGATGAACATAATGACCACAGGCACATCCACTTTGCTCAGCATACAGTTAAAGCATTGTGACCACCACCCTCTGCATATTGCAAGATACAGAGAATGAAACATCTTTGCAAAACCTAGCAGAGAAAAATTGAAGCTACTACCTTTTCCCCTTGTCGACTTGCCACACTTCGCCGGGGCAGCCGTTTCCCCTGAAATTTGCGTTCCGGGATGTTTTCAGCATTGCCATTAGCATAAGAGCATGAACTGGCACTGCTGGGTGGGTCTTCATCTTCCTCCATAGCTTCTTCTTGCCTTACATTTCTGGCAGGGATCTGATGAGGGGTGGAATCTTATCCATAACTGGCAGCTCCTCACTTTTGTATGCACTAAAATTGTTTTACTTCATTGGCTAGCATTGCTACTAGTTAGAATTTCTATACAAATTTTAAAAACATAAATCAAATTCTAAGCTCAGGAAATCTAAAAAATCATCACTGGAAATGATGTTATTGGGTTGTCCTTGGATACACTTATGTGAAAATGAACAAGAATGCTGGAAGAAACACTTGCAAAACTCTTACTGAAGCATTGCACATCACTGTGCCACACAATCACTGGCTATGAAAATGGTGAAAGCTACATAATATACACACTCACACAAAAAGGGGATAACATATGGCAAAAGTATTAGATACAATGCATGGAAGTTGCTGTTTCCTTTCAGTTCACAGAATAAAGCTGTTAAACGCGTTTCTTTGGAATAAACAACAAAAGTTGCCTGAATGAATGATCAATGTAGAATTCTGAGAAATAAACAAAATATGATGTTCGATTGAACATTTAATGTCAAGTGGTCGCTGAAAAATGTCAAAATGGGCATCACTGGTAACATAGCAAATTTGTTCCAGACTGCAAAAATTTATATTACATCTGTCATTTCACGTAGAACAAAAGCTTAACAATTCTCCTCTTATATATTTTATCATGATACCAAAGACTCCATACTTTCCATCAGTTTATAGATCCATGAATTATGATGTTTCTTCTTCCACCCCCCTTTTTTTTTACCAGATGGAAGTAAATGCAAATGGGGGATGGACCTTATAAATGCATGATAAATTTGATGTTCAAAGCCACAGCCATGATTTTAAATATTCATTTTTCAAGGTTTACTTTCATTTTTTTTCTTTCTGATACTTATTACTGCATTTTATTTGTTACATGTGATTATCTGTGCCTGTTTGATCTATTTCTCCTTGATATTCTTCAGTGCTGCCTGTGATGTTTAACATGACAATATAGGTTATAAATGTAGTCCTGCATTATGGAATGATGGAGCACCAAGTAATGAAGGTGAATGAGGCCTGAAAATATATTATTGCCGTTGCAGTGTTCAGTCAACCCTTCACTACAAAACAAAGGTAAATAATAATATCTAGATCTACTATTACAGTGTATAATTATGTCTCTCACTTTAAATGCCTTTATCTCAATTTGGAGTTGGAGTGTCATCTGCACTGTTTTCAAATCACATGCTACGTACTTCTTAACACCTTAGCTTCATCATTTAAAGAACTCAGCTGGGACTGTTCCCTTTCAAAACTAAATTTCAACTGACAAATAATACTTATTCAACATCAAAATGTAAACTAACTAGTTTGTCATTTACAGCTTTTTAATTAACTTCAATGCGTAATGTGGAAACAAGTTCCTTGTTACTTGTGGGTTGAAATACAAAAGTTTGTGAGTTTAGCAATTTCTGACAGGAACATAATTAATAATTGCAACAAAATAATCATACTTTGTGCTTCCAAATGTGATGGTTGTTATAAAATGGAGAAACAAAAAGCTTCAAAAACTAAATTGAAGGCAGCAGAAACAAAACAAAATCAACTAGGAAAAAATGTAATCATCAAACCAGGAGTCAGATTGTGAGCAGAGAGTGTTACTAAACCTTAGATGTTACTGACCTTAGATGATTTGGCATCCCCTGTGCTGTCGTCTGGGCTGGGTGGGACCAGGTTAGGATTAAGAGTGAGAATGGCATCCATTTCAATCTGGTCAAGAAATAAGTGATAAATCTTGTGAACCAACTGATTTACATTTATAGCAAAATACTAGCAAAGTGTTGATAATATTTCAATACAAAGTAAGAGATGCATTTAATTTAAAGCACCAATTTAACTGTTGCTGACAAAAGGAAAACTGACTCTAGCTTTAAGGTTTACTTCTTTCACAATAGCATAAAATCTTCATTCATCCATAGAAGCAGAAATATGAGCAATGTCTTCATATTGCGTGTCTCTTCTGTGGCCCATGATTTATTTTGCAGTATAGTCATTACATTGGAAGCTCTTTACTAGCTGGCAAAGTATAAAAATCATTCTCCAAATCACTCAATTTCGTGGGCTATGTCAATACTCAGACTGGCCCAATAAACAGAGGAAAAAGAAGAGCAATAAATTCCAGTATATACCTCAACTGTATGATATTTTTTTACCCGTTAGCCTAGGGCAAAAATGTTCATACCATTATTCAAAACTTTATCACTTCACAGACTGCAGAGAAACCAGAGATAAAGCATTACCTCCTTTCCTTTAGTTTCCCCTTTCTCATACCACTCTACTGTCACACTGCGGGAGTCTTTGTTGATACCACTGATGACGGCTGAATGGATACGTCCTGGAAACCAACCAACAAAAGAAAAGAGAAGTCAATCAACCCATCTATAGCACAAGTTTGAAATTACTCAGAATCACAATTTTTTGTCTCTTTTTATAAGCAAATTCTTGATCGACCATAGTACTGGTGAATAAGGTATTTTGAGGTTGATCACAATATGATCATGAGATTTTTGCTCACATGCTAACTTGTGTGTAATATGTTCTGCATATGACCGGCAGGTCTTGACAAATGATCTACACCAGAACAAATCCACATTGTGTGATGCTCCCTCTGTCATTTTCTGGCCTTGAAAGACCCCATTTACTGGGTAAGATAAAACCCATGACATTATTATTCTTTGATTGATCTTCCTTTGAAATTTGGGTGGATCCCCTGATAGTGAAAAGTGCAGTCCATTATTCTGTAAGGAAGATTATGATTATCTACATTACTTAAGGCCATTTTTTTGTCTTTAAAGCAAATGGCAAAACAACTCAGCCATACTCTAAGGTGGTGCTAACCAAAAATGATAGGATATATCTAGCATAATATAAGAAATCTGATGATCTGACCCAAAATTACTCGTAAAGGATCTAGTCCTATCATCCATAAATTATTTAATAAAATTTTGATATATCTAAGCTCCTACAGCAGAAAGCACACAAAGAGATGAAGAATGAAAGGAGAGGTGATCTGCATGGAATCATAAAGCATAAATAAAGACAAGTTACTAAATTCCATTGCTGAACAAAAATGCACTGAAGTTAGCAAAGCAAACAGGAAAGAATAGCAAAAGATAATAAAGAAAAGACCAAGGATCAGATTTCAAGTAAAAATACATGTACTCAATTTGACAATCATGTTGAAAGTTGAATTTCTATAAAAAAAACAACAACTTTGTTTTGTAGTGTTTCAAGCAAACAATGTGTGTGTCTACACTTCTCTATGGCAATCCAGGGGACCCCCCCCCCCCCCCGGTGACAAAGATTCTTGTGCAGTATCAGTGCTTGTGCAGTGTCAGTGTACATATCGAATGATCAAGAAAAAAGTTTTCAATAGAGTATATTGGTGAAAATGCATGAAATGGATTAGTGCTATTTCAGTGACAAAAATGGCAGTAACCATACTCAACTGAACAGCAGAAAGTTTAGTAAAAATAGTGTCTTTTTGAGGGGAGAATAAATGTAATAAAATTTTCTTGAATTTCTGTGCTTTGAGTCAATAAATGAATGTTTTTTATACTGTATGCTAAACATGAACTCAACAAGAAAGTGCTTACATCATCTGCTCCGCGTTATTATATTTTATACATTTCTTGGTAAATTCTTATTATATCTTTTCTCCTCTGATTCTATTATTCTCACTAGCCTAATTGTCAATATTCAATTCTCATCAGATTCTCTTTTTTTAAAATGCTGAAAAATTATCCTGATGAAATGATTTAGCCTCTAGTGTGGTAAAAGAATAGAATTTCACACTCAGAACTTTAGACACCTACTGTCTAGCAAACAATGCATTTCAACCACTCAGATTTGAATTCATTTGGGACTTAACCTCCCTCTTGTAAAAGGCACAAATTTCGCCAAATTTATCACACTTATTTTGAATTCTGAATAAAAGACTCTGACATTCTTCTCAAAAAGGGTGTATCTAAACTTAGCGTTCTGGAGTTCACACCAATACATCTCTATATTTTTAAGAAGAGTGGAATCTATGAGGCAGCCCCGGAGGGCTGAAGGTAATCTAGTTGAAACTGAAAGATATATGCATAGCTTGTTAGCATTTGTTTCAAAGCAACTCTGTGACATCTAGTCTAGATCTAGGCCTATGTGGTGGGTATAAATAGATCTAGATTTAAAGTCAGAAAAGTAGGTTATTTCACAAGAACATTTCTCACTTCCTGCAAAACAAATTTCTAAAATATAAGGGAGAAATCTGTTTAAGAGATCCAGACTTAGGGTCAAGTGCATTTTTGAAATTGTCTGTAGATAGACTAGATCTAGAATCTAGATCTAGATAGATCTATAGAGTCTACATAGAGTTTAAAACTTTCTCTCTTCTCTGGTCAAAATTAAGAAAAAAAAAACAAAAAACTGGGAGAGATCTAGATCTAGATTATTCTGCCTCAGTGCTCAAATGGTGAAATGTAAAGATGCAAAAAAACACAGGTGGAAGCAGTTCAGTAGATGTGCGGGAGGAGGGTGGATATTGGGGGGGGGGGGGGCACTACCAGACCTAGATCTAGATGAGTTTGATGCATTGTTGTATTAGCTTTCAGTAGATCTCTAGATCTAACAGTGATAGAAAACTTCTGGAATCATTCACAAAGATATTTTCATGGGCTTTAAGAAAAAATACACATTGGGAAGAAACTTATCTGATTCAACTAGAATCTAATCATGATTGTCCACTCCCGATTGTAAACATGGTTATTCAAATCTTCAAATCCCAAATCTCGTCAATCCCGACAATCAGATTGCCAGTAACACAGCACATGATTTAGCTGCATGATGCCACTGAATGGAAGAATTATTTGTAATCATTGTTGTTCAACAGCATAACATTTACTAGAGATCTAGAGCAGGATAGTACCAATGGGAAATGCATGATGAGGGCTATCTACCCTATTATTAGATTCTAGATCTGTCCTAAACAACGACCCGTTACATTCTCTGTTTACTTTCCTTACCATCAGTTCTCTGGATGTCAACATTCACCCCGATTTTCATTGTGACAGGTTCACTCATGGTGCCGTTACCCGGCCTCAGTCCCTGTTAGGCTAATTATCTCCTTATTTTTTTTCTCTCTTTTAGTCTATATTGAGCCCGTAATCAATCACAGCAAACAGTGCAGTGTGAGTTCCCATTAACGTGATCAACATTACGTTCAGCCTATCAACCTTCCGTTGGTGCGGTCTTTTCAAAGATGAAGGCGCATGCGCAAGAAATACCTCTGACTAATTCGCTTGTGTCACGGATATTCTGGTTCGTCTGCGAACATTACTAAAATATTGGATTTGAAGTGGCTCGAGTCATCGATGTCCATGTATTATTGCTATAAATATACACGTATATCCATGGTTCGATCATAATATCAATTCTCTATTCTGTCTGAATCTCAGCTCTCTTTATCTTCACCAAAATCTAACTGAACAGAGGAGTACATTAATTTAGTTTCGTAGCTCGTCATTGTAACAAAAATATTGTGTCAGTAAAGGTAACAAAATTGTGACACGCACGAGTACCCGTTGTCATAGTAATATACAGGAACATACAAAATCGGTTGTCCAATGATTTAACGCCCCTGTTTGAAATTAAGTTTATTGTTGAGTAGCTCCAGCTGAATAAAATTTTGGATTTATAGGTAAGTGATAGCGGAAATAAGAAGAGGAAGAAAGAGAAGAAGAAGAAGAAGAAGAAGAAGAACAACAACAACAAAAAACAAAAAACGACAAACAAACAGAAAAAGATCGCCCTTAACAAATAACACCCACTCAAAACAAACGCAAAGAAAGCGAAACTTCAATTCCACACCAGCAACGAAGCTTATCTTCGGCTTTTGAAGTAGGACCTAGACTTTAAAAAGTTTCTAGTTGTAACACAAAAGCATTAGGGCCTATATGTAGCCTGTCTGTCTTACTGTTGAGCTTATATATACTAGAGAATTCCTGGTAATGAGCAACGAAATGTTCTTTGTTCACAGACTAATCTACGTTGAGAAAATATAGCAAGAACATCACGTCCAACTGATCTATGTTAAACGATAATATTCTGGCTTAAAAACAAAATAAAATGAAATAAAACAAAAAACAAAAAGAAACTGACAAACTTGTACATCATCTATATAAAACTGTGATAGAAGGCCTAGGTCATGACAGTTTTCGTATGTAGTTTTCATATTCATTTGCTTGAATCTTGTGTCATAATATGACCTTATATGCTCATGACAGTGTTTGCTTGTGTTGCGGTTCAACAACACATCAGTACGATTACGGCTATATTGTGTCAAACACGGTAAAATATGTTTACACGTCAAGAAGAAGAGAGGAAAGAAAGCGGGACAGAAGACAGGAGCAAG